>JAQZBX010002497.1:0-13995 GCA_029593785.1 Cabassous unicinctus
TTTTTTTTTTTTTAAACAGAAGTTGAATATGAGACTTGGGGATCCCTGGCATTATCTTTTTATACGATTCTTCTGAATGGAATCCTTGGACTTGAGTTGTTTGCCTCCATAATGAGTTGCAGGTGCTGGGAGAGGTTGGCAATGTTCTCCTTAATTGCTTGTCACACGGCTAATCTGCTGATGGGCATCAGTGCCAGGAAGATGTGTTTTAAATAGCCAACAGCTGGCAGTTTTCTCACCCCTGAACTGAAGCAGATACACTGGGAGATAAAAAGGGTAAAGATTCCTTTCTTTTCTAATAAATAGATCTAAGACCACTAGTTGGGCTCTGGCTTAATTTTATGAATAAAATGAGAATAAAAATATATTTTAAAGAATATAGGCTTTGGTGTAACAGAGTCCTGGGTGAGAATCCTACCTAATTCTCATTAGCTGTGTGCCTCTGAGCAAGCTATGAAACTCTTCTGAGTCTCAGGTTACACATTAATAAAATCAGGATAGAGATATCTAATCTTATAGAGTTGTTAGAATTAGTATTACGATAAGCACAACACCTGGCATGGTGGAGGCCAGTGGTTCTCAAAGTTTGGGCCTTCGGCCAGCAGCATCAGCAGCACCTGAGAACTTCCTAGAACTGCAAAATTTTTGGCTTTCCCCAGCATCCTTAGACCTACTGAATCTGAAACTCTGGGAGTGGCCTAGCAATCTGATTTAACAAGCTATCCAGGTGATACTAGATCTTAACCAAAAGACTGAGAAACAATTTTCCAGGCTATTCTGATGCTAGTAAATCTTGAGAGCAACAGGTGTAGGCTTTCAATAAATGATTGTTAAAGTGAATAAAAGGGAGCCAGGATTCCAAATGTGAAGTAAAAACAAGATGTCAGAAGTCAAGGTCTAGTTCCCAGAATGAGTGAGAGGAGTTGATGAGCAAAAAATACCAGGTAAAATATTTCCCAAGTGGAGCACAGTGGGATTCCTGGTTGGTTGTCGTTGGCAGTGTAGTATCCTGACTCCACCTAGAGCCACTATTCAGCTTGTGAACACTTGGTTCCTCTTATCTGCTTTTCAACTGAAGTCATATACTAGTACATTTCTCTCCTATCTGTTTGCTCTCAAGTCTATAGAGTCTCCTGGCCTTTTTGTTTTTTCAAACCAGTAATATTTGGACTTGAGATGTGAAGTATTTGGAATTTAAATGCAAATTCTTACCATGAATTAAGTGTATAAAGGCCCTATTCAAAATAATTCAAAATGTTTTATATTGATAGAATTATGACATAGCTTATTCCTGAAAGAGAGTAATTTCTGCATAATAATTACAAGTGGTACCTATGACCCTGTATATTTATGCTTTCAGTGAGGATGTTGAATATATTTGACCATTTTTAGAGAAAAGTTGGCATGGACAACTTTTTCAATATTAATAACAATACCCAAATAATGATAGCTAGAATTTTTACAGATGACCATATGTTTTCATATTTATTTGCACAGTCTGATTCCTACTCATAGTAGATCAAAAACGGGGTTGTGCTCAGCATTCTCCATGTGTTTTGAGGACATGGCTTTATAAATGCACAAAGTCAAGACCATTGGCTTTCGGGCAACAGTGGAGACGGTGTGGCTTTGAGTTATTATACCAGATTCCACAGCACTTGTGAGGAGAAGGAGGGTGAGCCACCATCTGGCCAGACTCAGTCTGAGAGAATTTCCTCCACAGTCAGCTGGGGTACCATCCACAACCTCCTGGAAGAGCTCCAACCCTGTAATTACATTCTGCCTCTCAAAATCGAGCTTCATCTTTCTAATTGAATAATGCTCCATTTCATCATGCTCATTTTAGATATTTTCTCTTCTCATTTCAAGAGTGTAAATAACAGACATCTGTCACGACTCTGAGGGTGAGGCACAGCTACTCTCCAGAATTAGGTCCCACCCCCGGAGACATGTATCAGTGGGCAGGGTGAGACAGCCCACCAAAGGGTCTCTCTCAGCCCCTTCCCTAAGCCCACAAACACAGGGACCAACTTCCCAAGTTCCTGCTACCAGGGTGTTAACTAGCCTGAAGGGCAGCACCAGCCCATGGGAATGTGCTTTGCTGATTAAGAAAGAAGGAACTACTTTTGCCAGACTTTATTTTCAGCTTCAATTCAGAAAGCTTATTTAGTTCTTTTGGCTGCTTCAAGCAATATTTCTGAAAGAAGAAACTCTATTATTTAGGAAAATTGTTAGTGGGTGTTGATATGCTGCCCTTGGGCATTATCCCTTCTTAGTTGCTGTGGGGATATATGAAGGAAACAGTAGACTTTGTTCCACTCACCATTCGTTCAGTTAACAACCCTGGGGTGCCTACTATGTACAAGGCAATATAGAATATGGAACTATGGATTATTTATAGAAGTTGTCTTTAAGGAACATAGGATACAGTAATAGGCCCTATTTACTGGCCTGGTGGTAAGTCTTCCCTAAAGCCACACCCTACACCATGTAAACTTCATGCAGAGATCAAGAATCCTAAGTGGGATAGAGTCAGGACAGAAGGCTGTAAGAGACGATCCTTGGCATGGATGTGATTCATCTTATCTGTTACAAGAGTTCTACTGGAGAACCGGCTGGTTAAAAGACGTTTCACACTCAAAGGCTCTGCAATGAAAAGGGGGGAAAACACAAAAAATTTAGAATTACACAAATTTTAAGTCTAGGACTGCTGCATAGAGTGAGAGGTTGTCCATATATATCCCCTGGGGCACCCCATTTCCATAGATTATGACACATTCTGCAGTGTACTTCCTGCTCACACGTATGTGGCAGCTCTATGGGAATCCCTCTGGGAAAAAATGCAAACAGACTTTCTTTGAAAAGATGATGAATACCTTTTAATTAACTATTCACAATTTAGGATTTTCTTGTAGCCTGATTTTATTACAAACCAGATTTTAGGAAAATCCTACAGACTTGGTTTGGCAGAATTTCTCTAATCTCAACCTTCTAAAGAAATGCTCTATGGATAACATCCCAAATCTCTCAAGATTGAGGAATGAGCAAACATAAAGGGGGAGTTTAACCACAGATCAGGTAGATTTATTGTTATTGTAGTTATTATCTTGTGGTAATGGAAGAACTTGAAGCATTGATATAAAGATAGTGGTTGCCAGGGTTCAGGGAGGGGGAAGGATGAATAGGTGGAACACAGGGCATTTTTAGGGCAGTGAAACTGTTCTGTATGATACTGCAATGATGAACACATGGCATTATATATTTGTCAAAGCCTATAAAACTGTACAGCACAGAGTGTAAACCATAATGTAAACTGTAGACTTTGGTTAGTATCAGTGCTTCAATATTGGTCAATCAATTGTAACAAATGTACTGCACTAATGTAAAATGTTAATAATAGGGAAACTGTGTGTGTGGATGTGTGTGAAGGGGGGTATAGAGGAATTCCCTATACTTTTGGTGTAATTTTTCTGTAAATCTAAAACTTCTCTAAAAATAAAGTTTATTATTACGAAACGAAATTAAGGAAAATGAAGATAAATTAAGCAACAAATATAAGAATTCTGTTGCTCTCAGCACGTATGGAAAAAAAAAAGGTTCTAATCCCTACTTTCAGTGACAGTCTCAGCCCCACCATCTCACTAGATATCCCAACTAGGAAAACTTTCCTGGGCTTTCATCTCATGGTCAACACATATGATCTTTTACATTTTTTCCTTCTCTCCTACAAAACTTGTTTTCTGTCTCATTTCCTTGTCACATTCCTTTTCTACTTGAAAATAGAAAAACTAGCTCATATTACTCTATACAAGATGTTAATGTGATAAATACAGATTACACACATGCATTGACAAAGTGGTCTTCTTCAGATAATACTCTAACTCCTTTGACCTCAGGCTGTGAGGTTTTTCAAAAGCAACTCACTCATAACCTTTGTCTTCTGACCTTCCATCCACATTTTGGACCCTTCCTTCCTTCCCCTAGGGTTATTCTCACTCCCTCCTTCCAGGATCCCAGCTCCTCTCCCTCAGCCCACGCTGCCAACTTAAAGCTGTTCCCCCTCTCTTTGCTCTCTGGAGCACAGTATGAAGGTGGGGGTGGTGATGGCCTTTGGAACTCCAGGTCTTCTGAAGTAGAGGGCAAGCTCCAGCATAGGTGAAGACGAGCTCTTCCAAGGCCTCCAGGCAGAGGGGCAGAGAGTGACTTTCCAAGTTGCAAGATGCATTCCCATGAGAGTGTTATAGAAAGTTTCTTTATTACTCTAGTTGTGAAGTATAACTTTTTTTTTATCAGATAAGCATGTGCATATTTAGGTGCACAAGCACTCACCCCATAAGGAAAGACATTGATCATTTGTATAAACCCCTAAAGAGGAATCATTTTATAAGTGTCCTATAATTTGCAAAGCCACCTCTTTTCAATGGAGTTAGATCTTCAGGTTTCTAGGGAGAGATATAACTGTTCTTGCCCTGCCTTGTTTGTCCAGAAAATAAGGCCTGAAACAGAGGGCATAAGTCTACTGTTTTATTAAAGCATTCAGTCCCAGCGGATGGGAGTGATGGATAACGGAGAAGGGAGATCTCAAAACTTTCTAGAATGCCTTAGTGAGATGACAATTATTAAATGCAATTGATTGCTTGATCAAATAGGACTGTTGGAGAAACGGTCTTAGAATAACCCACTGGGGTGAGAAAGGAGGAAGATTCTATTCTCTGTCTCTAGTATCCATTGGACAAAGTTTACCTGACAGTTTTTCCTACACTTAGTGCCTATGTGGACACTAGGTGGGATACTATGATGGCTTTAAGGGGGAAGCCTGGGTGGGAGGCAAGAAGGGCAGTGTGTGGCAAGAGGCAAGGCACTGAAGGCTGGGCTAGCATGGAGGAATGGAAGCCCTTGTATCAATGGAGCCAAGAGAATCTAAAGTGGTCTACAAGAGGTGTCTGATACAATGTCTTTCTTTCATTTTCCCCACTTCTCAAATTACATCTCCTTGGGCATGAGTCAAAGAAGAAATTAATTCATCACTAAACAATATGCCATCTATTTTCTTCCTCTCTCCCTTTCTTCCTACCTTCCTTCTTTCCTTTATTGTTTCATAAAAGAAACACAGGTCAATATTCACACACACTCACACTCCAAATAGTACCAAATGAGTTATATGAAAAGTAACTCTCCCCTAGCTAAGTCTTACCTCCCAGAAGAAACAACTTTTTAATTACTTTTATTTATTTATTTATTTATTTATTTATTTATCCCCCCCTTGCTGCTTGTGTTTGCTGTGTCCATTTGCTGTGTGTTTTTTCTGTGTCTGCTTATTTCCCCCTTGCTGTGAGGTCTTGCTGCATCAGCCCACCGCAACGCGCGGGCCGGCCTGCCCTCACAAGGAGGTTCCGGGAAGCGAACCCGGGGCCTCCTATATGGTAAACGGGAGCTCTATCGATTGAGCCACACCCGCTTCCCTTTTACTTTTAAAGAAAAATGACTTTACTGCTTTAAAAACAAAAATGACACATTGCCTTCATTTGAAATCCAAGCAATAATGAAAAGTATGAAAGAGAAAGTTAAAAATTGCTTCAAATCCTACCACCCTGGAATAATCATCCTTAACATTAGGTGAATAGTTTTTAGGCATTGCTTCAAATATAAAGGAGGAGATAGGAAGATATACAGATAAATAGGTGATAGATATAGAGATATACTTTTATTAAAATGAGAAAATGCATATTTTTCTTAAAACTATTCAGTTTATTTTTTTCTGAATTTTTACAACTAAATGATAGCAGAAATGCAGGTAAGTATTTTCTTATCAGAAAAGATGTAATTTAACTCAAATCTTGTGAGATTCCTCTCCAATAAAAACAAAAGAATGTAAAAAGCAGTAAGAATTTGGAGTAATTATAAATTTTTTAAACTTCATGTTTAAATTTAACTCTATGCCAATTAATTCCGTACCATGAAAGATGGGGATATAGTTCTCTTACCCTTCTCCCACATTTTATCCCTCTCTTCCCAGTTTTGGTTGTTATAGTATTATTTTTATGTTTTCAAGGGTTATAACCTTCATAGTAACCATACTTCTCACAGTTGTGTAACCTTACTTGTGTATTTAATTGAATTCAGGTCTCCAAACCAATCATTTTACAATGCCTTCTGTCCCCCTGAATTCTTTATTTTTATTTATCCCTGAGTTGGCTGGATTTTAACATCAAAATGGCTTCTAGGATTTATATTCCCTGAGTTCTTGCATGATTAAGGACATCAGTTTGTTTTCTTTATACTTAATGTTTTAGTTGCTTAAGCTGCCTAAAGCAAATACCATGAAATGGATCAGCATAAGCAATGGGAATTTATTCACTTACAATTAGAGTCTGGGAAAATGTCCAAATCAAGTTATCATCAAGGTGGTACTTTCTTCCTGAAGAACAGTTGCCGGAGATCCTTGGCTTTTCTACCACATGGCAAGGCACATGGCAGCATCTGCTGGTCTTTCCCTTCTCTTCTGGGTTTTGTTGATTTCAGGCTCTTGCTTTCATGGCTTTCTCTTCTTTCTTTCTGTATTCATTCTGTTTATAAAGAGGATTAAGATCCATCCTGAGTGAGGTGGGTCATACCTTAACTGAAGAAGCCTCATTAAATGGTCCTACTTACAATGGGTCTACACCCAGAGGAATGGATTAGATTTAAGAACATCTTCTTTTTTGAGGTACATACAGCTTCAAACCACCACACTCCACCCTCTGGACTATCAAAAGCTGTGTTCTTTCCATATGCAAATACATTTATTCCATCACAGTATTCCAAAAGCCTGAAATCATTTCAGTAATAATGGTAAGTACAAAGTCTCATCAAAATTGGTTATTAGTGTAGTCTGTCCTTGGACACAATTCTCCTTCTGTGGACCTGTGAAACCTAGAGAACAAGTTATCTGCTTCCAATATACAAAGTAGGGACAGGCATAAGATAAACATTTCCATACCACAAGGTAGAAATTGGAAGGAAAACAGGGGCCATGGGTCCCAAACAACTCCAAAACCCTACAAGACATACTCCATTAGATTTTTTTTTTTTTGTATTTTTTTTTTTTGTAAAATGATATATAATACATATGCATATATGTGCATTTGTTTACATAAATGTTATTTGTTATATATATATGTATACATTTTATAAAGGTGCCTAGATTACCCAAATATTACTCAGAAACTACAGGGATTCCATTAGATTTTAAGGTGTGAGAGTCATCCATGGCATGATGTTTTGTCCTCCAGACATGATAAAGTGGCAAACCCACCCCTTCCAAATGCTTGCACAGTGGCCATGCTCTCTTCAAACACTGGGGTGAAGTTCCCACCCTCTGAGAACACGGGTGTAATGGCCACTGTCTCTGCAATCCCTGGGGAATAGGCTCCAATCTCTGAGAACACTTGGGTGGTAGCACTCTTCCTGAACAACTGAGTGGGGGACCCACCTCCTCAAAGATCTGGTGCAGACTCATCATTTCCACACACATGTGTGGGCCCGCTCTTTTGACCTGAAAAGATGTCTTTGGTCCAGATCTCAGCTTCTTTGGTTCTGCCCTTGAAGTGATTTTCCTTCAATTTGTCCCTTCTCTTTCCTTTTTATTCCACGCTGGCAGTGGTTTCATTCATACAGATCTCACAGAAAACTTGTCAGTTTTGTATGTAGTATACAGGGGTCCCATCTATCAGACAGCAGGACTTTCCGCAGATCATTCCTGAATAACTGCATTTCCAATCCTGTCTTGCACTGACAAGGCTGACTGGATCAATGTTCAATTAAACCTTCACATTGGGCACTATTCCTCAGGGACTCACTTTCTGGAAGCTCAGAATTTTCCAAACCATAACTTTCTGGTTTCTTTGTGCCCAGCTTATCCTTTTCCTGTCACATTTTACTATAAGTTGCAAGGAGAAACCAGGCTGCACTTTCCACACTTAGCTTGGAAATCTCCTTAGCTAAATATCCAAGCTCATTGTTCTCAAATTCTGCCTTCCATCTGACATCAGAACTCAATTTTGCCAAGTTCCCTGCCACTTTAAAGCAAGGGTTGCCTTTCTTCCAATGTCCAATGACATATTTATCATTTCTGTTTAAGGCACCATTGATGGTACCTTTAGAATCTATATTTCTACCAACAGTCTCTTCAGAGCAATTGAGGCCTTCTCTATCCAGCACCTTACAATTCTTCCAACCTCTACCCATTACTCAATTCCAAAGCTGTTTCCACATTTTTGGTATTTGCAATAGCAGCACCCCACTTTCCCTGTACCAAAATCTGTTTTACTGTCCTAGACTGCTTAAAACAGATACCATGAAATGAATTGACTTAAGCAACAGGCATTTATTTACTTATAATGTGAGTCCAGAAAAATGTCCAAATCAAGGCATCATCAAGGCCATGCTTTCTTCCTGAAGACTGACTACTGGAGATCCTTAGCTCTTCTGACACATGGCAAGGCACATGGCAGCATCTACTGATCTATCCTTCTCTTCTAGGTTTCGTTGATTTCAACTTCTTTACTTCCATGGGTCTCTCTTCTTTTTTTAATTTTTTAATTTTTTTTCACCCCCCCCCCACAGATGATTCCCTCATCTGTTTGCTCATTGTTTGCACTCATTGTCTGCTTGTTGTTTTTGCTCATTGTCTGCTTGTTTTTTCTTTAGGAGGCATCAGACCGAATCCAGGACCTCCCATGTGGGAGGCGGGCACTCAACTGGTTGAGCCACATCCGCTTCCTGCTCATTTGTTTTTGCTCATTGTCTGCTCGTTGTTTGCTCATTGTCTTGCTCATTGTTTTTGCTCATTGTCTGCCTGTTGTTTTTGCTCACTGTCTGCCCATTATTTGTTTGTCTTTTTTAGGAGGCACTGGGGACCAAACCCAGAATCTCCCATGTGGAAAGTAGGCATTCAACTGCTTGAGCCACCTCTGCTCCCCTCTTTCTTTTCTCAGTATTCATTCTGTTTATATAGGACTGCAGTAAGAGGATTAAGACCTGTTCTGAGTGAGGTGGTTCACACCTTAACTGAAGTAGCCTCATCAAAAGGTCCTACTTACAATGGGTTCACACCCACAGGAATGAATTAGATTTAAGAACATGTTTTTTTTTTGGGGGGGAGGGGAGTGGGTACATACAGCTTCAAACCACCACACTTAAAAAGTACCTTGCTGAGATATTACATTCTTAGACCACCGTTTCTTCCTTCAGCTCTCTCTAGACTCTACTTCATGTCCTGCTTCGTTGACCTTCAACTAGCCCTTTGACTAAGGCTTCAAGAATCATCTTGTGAAAAGTTTTTTTTTTTTTCAAGAAGGGATCTTGGAGTCTTTTCCTGGGTTCTTTTGTATTTGAGAATGCCAGCTTATTGTCTTTAAAATCGAATAACTCTGTTGACTATTGTTCCTTCAAAATTCAATGCTAACAAAAGAATAAATAAAAAAAATTCAGTGCTTGTGTTCTGAAATAAAGGTTGCTTCTTTTTTCCTGTTACAATAATTATATAACTTTGTTTATTGATTTCCAGATGCTTTATGATCATATCCCTTAATTACATTTTCACAATAACCATGCATGGATCATACCGTAATCCCGATTTCATTGATCAAGAAGTTCAGGTGAAAAGAGGATAATAATTTTCTCAGGATCATACAGACAATCAGGGGAGCCAGGATTTGTACTCAAGCCTGTCTGCTGCCAATTTCTCCCTTTATATTATCTGTCCTTCTGCCTTATCCTAGATGTGGCAAATGGGGGATGAGGCAATGAAGTGTGGTCAATTTGGTATCTGGGAAAGGAAAGATGATTTTACCTTCTGAATTACCAGATAAGTAAGAAAATAGTATTTCCAAGAATCTTGAAGTTAAAAGTAAATAATGTTTGTGACATTGGACAGTATTTCTGAGCCCTATGCCCTGCTGGAAGATTTCTTTTCAAGTTGACAGTTTCTTGGAATTCTAATGGCTAGGCATAATGTATTTTGCTCTCTCGTGTTACCATAAAAAATGTGTTCTGTTTAGGAAAATTAAAGGCATTACATTAAGATCCATACTCTTATGTCAGCTCCATTATCTTGAGTCATATTTAATAGCAACCTGATATCTGTTAGTTATGAACTTCCCTTTGGGGTTGTTATTTAAAGTACTCCTCAAGCCTAATCAATTCAAGTGATTCTATACCCAACAGAATCAGGCACCTTCAGTCAAATGATGGAGCAGTGAGCATCTATAAGAATAGCTAGAACAATGATAATATTTACATATATATGATCTGAGAAGAATTAATGTTTCCTATGTCATGAGTGGAATACATATCACTGATAGATTGAGGCCATTTCATGACTTAAAGTCTCAGGGAAAAGTAGAATAGAGATGTTAAATTTGGTAATGTACAAAAACCAAAAGGATTTCTTTCATACATAATACCAAAGTGCAGATTGTTAGTATCTATACTACACTTTCAGAAAGGGCTGCCTGAGCCTTCAGGATAAGTGTGAGGATAATCTGATGGTGATAGCTGCCCTCCTCCCTTCTCCGTGGGCCTCCCAAAGCACTCATCTGCTCTCAGGAACTTTTGGCATCTCATCATTTTGTGGCATTCATTCTTTAATTGGTTAATTTCTTACTTAGCATCCACCACTAGATTTTAAGCTCTGGAAGTGTAGGGGCCATGTATACCCTTCACTTGGTAAAGTTCTTGGCATGTAATAGGCATTCAATAAATATTTAAATATTGTTTTTCCTGTAAGTCTTGTCTTCTGAATTAGATTGTAAACTACCAAAGGACAGAGTTCACAGTTCATACTCTGAATGGTCCATTGGACACAATAGTGCTGAGCAGACAGCAGAATGTGAATTATAATTTGTATTGAATTGAATTATATCATATGGAATGTGAGAGGCTGCGTGCCTGGATTCTGGCTTTGTGCTTCCATATTACTTTGTACATGCCCCTTTTATACCCCCTAATCAACTCTACTTTAACTTTTTGTTCCATCTGGCTGCCTCTCAACATTTTTTACTCTGTGAGAGGAGTGTTTATGTCTTTGAATTACTTTGCATATAGCACATAATGAATAAGGAAAGGGACAGTCTATTAATTGGTTGTTGTGTTCCTGTGCCAGGTATGTGGGTACGGTATGTGCTTTCTGGATGTTAATTCAATTAATCCACTCAAAATCCTGTGAAGTTGGTGATTTAATCTACATTTTCTAGTTGACAACACCAAAGCTTGGACAGGTTAAATTGTTTGCCTCCAATCATTTCTCTGGCAAGGGCCAGAGAAGAGATGGGTACTATGGGTACCCAGATCTTCCCAACTCCGAAGCCCTGCTTCTTTCTTCTACTGTGTTTCCTCAGTTGTGCACTGTTGAATGTGCTTATGAATGGGAACATCCACGATAGGCCACAGGCAGACAAGTTCTCAATACTTAGGATATTTCCACAAGTGAATCATTTTCATTTTTCATATGTGTAAGCAATACCTCTTATTCCTATTATCAAGACCGCTTTATTCAAATGTATCCTCCATAATGCTAGAATACTTAGGTATATACTAAATTGTTTGCCTCCAATCATGTCTCTTTTCTAGTGCTATGTATGTCAGAAAATTCAACTTGGAATCATTAGAGATAGCTCACCCCATTCCACCAGTGTCAGCTTAGACAGGTGAAGGTAGATGGCTTTCAGTAACTCAGGCAGTTTCTCTTCTGAAGGTAAGTCATCATGGAGTAACTGGAGTGGTTTCCATCAAAAGAGTGGGGGTAGAGCCTCCTGGAGTTGCTGATGACAACTTCCCTTGGGAGAATGAGTGACTGGCCCTGCTACTCCTGGAAAGGGGTATCATAAGATTCTTTGTGTTTTAGGAGTTTAAAGGATGTGCCCCAGCAAGAGATGAGGCAGAGTCACTCTGTATCTGATGGGTGATTTAAAACAGTGGTCCTTAAACTTGATTATTACCCATGGAGACAGAGTTTTAGGAAAATTAATTTCAGAAGCTTTAATTTTCATATATTTCTCCCTAGAGTTTATCTGTGTGAGAATTCACCTGTCCTCAAAATAGCATTTCTTTTTATAAAATAGCTTTCTTTTTTCTTCATCCATCCCAGACCTTACAAAGGTGCACAGTCCTTGGGGCATTAAGAAAACTTCTAGGCATCTAAGAAGAAGGCTCTTTTAGTCAATATGGCACAATCAATCCTCAGAACTTTTGGTCTTTCCATGTATTACAATTTTTCTGTTAAGGTTAAAATACTTGTTAGAAAGAGGCTATTGGGATCTGTGTTTGGATTTCTGATTTTGGATATAAGGTGAAGTGGAATACTGGTACTAATTACAATTTTCATTTTATGAAATTTATCTATCTATCTATCTATCTATCTATCTATCTATCTATCTATCTATCATCTATCTACCACTCAACTATTGTTAAAGAATGCATTCCTCTTGAGGCAGAGTCTTGTAGAAACAAGGAAAGGGAAAATCACTAAGAAATACTGAATATGAAAGCTCGTGTTTTCCCTTACATTTTTAGAAGTAAGCATTTCTTTTTAGCTCTTGTCAATGACAAGACATCTAAACCTATGACATCTAATGTGCTGGAGAGAAAACCACCTTTGAACATCCAAAGAAATACAGGTTCTTTGATATGATTTGGAATATTTTCCAATTTGCCCATTAAAAACATATGTAATTTTTTTCATGTTTGTATAATGTAAAAGTTTAAAATTTATTTTTGTCAAATTACAACATGGACTACTTCTTCAAATTACAGGCATTCCTAGTTTTGTTTAATTTTTATCTCCTATTAATGAGACTAATTTATATGCTAGAAGTTGGACCTATTGTTTTTAGTAGTATATACCTTTATTTATCATTAAAGAATGCCCCAAAATTTTGATTGAGATCTAAAAATTAATGAAGTTATTTTTAATTTACATAAGCCATGTAATTAATATTTTATTAATTTAAAAAGCTGTATTCTAGAGTTAAATAATCAAGCATATAAATATATCAAAGGAATACCATGCCTTTATCATACTCTTTGCTTCCCAAATAAGTTAAAATGTTATGCCCATGACATTACATTATAATAAAATAAATTATAAATTATATATTGACTTATTTTAAAAATATTAAATATTTTAGGTTTTCATAATTCAAACTGATAAATTTTGATAATGTATCTTTCACATTGTGGTCTGCAGTTTATCTCAGTAGCTTTTATAATATTTCCCTAAATGCATATTAACATATTTTTCATTGAAAATTAAAGTCTGATTGTGTATTGGTTTGAAAATGAAAACTAATTTGGTCAGTTAGATTATATGTTAGTTTATCCAATAGAGTTAGAATCTGTTCATTTATACATGAACTAAATCAGCAGTGTCAAAGTTTAGAGGAAAATATACTTAAAGCACTTGAAAAGATGAAACATTTTACCAGAAAAATACTGTTTTGGCTAAAGAGTTAATGAAATTAACAACATTTCCATTTTCCTAAACCTTTCTGAGAATATCAGGCAACACAGGTGCCTCTAAGTGAAGGAATAAAATGTGTAAATAATAGTCATAAGTATTGGCAAATGAGAAAATTAAGAAAATGACTAGGCAATCAATCCTTCTAATAGTAAGTCAGGTGTTGTTTCACTGTTTGTTTTCAATAGCAAGTGAGTAGGGTATTTAAATTTATGCTTAAAAGGCCACTGGACTAATTAGGAAAAGAAAAAGGACTGGGCTTTGTTTGTTCCCTGAGTTAGCAGAGGAGGAGCTAACAGTAGCTGATGTATGGGGTAAGACACCATCTCTATGGAACAGATGGTTTCTAGAACATCAGGAGTTGGGTTATCTGATAAGTGGTATTAAAGAAAACAAAGCTGTTCAGACTTTCATTCCACAAATACATTGAATGTCAACTACACAGAGGCTGTTCCATCTGGTGGTGCAGTATTGTATAAAGTCAGGCTTAGATTTAGTCC
>JAQZBX010002497.1:14095-71763 GCA_029593785.1 Cabassous unicinctus
AAAAAAAGCAGAGGCCTGAGTGGTGCAAAGTAGCAGCTGTGTGGGCACCTTGAGTTTTAGGTGAAGAGTAAGTACAAAAGCCATCAGGTAGGGATGAACTTTTACTCTTAGCCCAGCCCCCACATCTTAGGTAAGAAAAGGCACCTTCCATTTTAATGGCTCCTTACAGTTGACCCAGATTTCACAGACCCTGTGACTTCTGATTTCCATAGACTGTCTTAACTGTTCATTCTGCAAGAAGTAAGATTTCTACAATCCTCACTGCTCGTAGACTCCCGAACTGGAAGTTTCCCTCCTGACCTGCCCTGCTATCTATTTCTTTAGATATAAAGAAATAAAAGTTTAATTTTTTCTTGCCAAGTAATGCACATCCACTGTGAAAAAGTGATAAAAAAACAAAACCAACAATAAACATATAAACAAAGAAATGAATCTATCTAATATCAATCATCTGTATCTATCTATCTATCTATCTATCTATCTATCTATCTATCTATCTATCTATCTATCCTTCTACCCATCTATACCTATATACTACAAACTACATTGAAACATATAAAATTGTCATTATGAAAAAGGCTCCCAATGGCATCATTTTCAATATTGGTTAAATGACTGCATTATAAGTCATGGTACAATTGTACTAATACCTTTTTGTTGGCCAGTTATTTTTGTGCTGAAAAGAGTTAACATAGCAGGCCTGAGACTGCCTATCTTTAGAAAGGCCTGTTTGCAAGATTGGTCCTTGACTGGTGTCTGGCAATGTGGCTAGAAAACAGTTCCCTACACTGATATTAAAATTTCCGAACTGATAAAACTGCTCACTGTGACAAAACTGTTTGTACAAAGAATTTGGTTTATGCTGAATGGCTGCTTTCAGCTAGGTAGCCTGGAATTTGGGGCCATGCTAGGCAGAGGGTGCCTATGTGACAAGACCCCAAGAAAAATCTTGGACAATGAGTTTCTTAGATGGGTGGACATTTCAGACATGTGTCTGTCACAGCGTTTCGTGGGGGAATTGAATTAAGCATGTCTTAGTTGTGCACAGGACTCCTGCGTGCTTGTACCTGGTTTCCTTGGCTTTTACACCATGCACATTTCCCCTTTGCTGCTTTTGCTTTGATCCTTTTGCCATAATAATTCTTAGTTCTGAGAATCGCTATATGCTGATTCCCTTGAGTCTTTCTAGTGAATTACCAAATCTGAGGGTAGTTTTGAGGAACCCTAACACAATATAAATTCCAAATAATTGTGTATTTAAATAAAGGTCATATATGAATTTTAAAGTTAATCTAGTAAGTATATCAAACTATTATGCCTGTTTCTCGAAGAGAGGGATTTACTTTTCTATGAAGATGGCTAGTCATTTTCTTCCCAAGCTTCCTCTGTGTGTGCCAAACATCCCACTTTAGCAGTTGTGCCTCAAATTCCCATCATCCTCATTTGCAGGTTTCCATGCTTTTTCAGGATTTATGTTTACAGATTTTAGGTTTGTTCCATTTCTGTAGATGTGTGTGTGTGTTTGCGGGGCGGGGGGCGGGGAGTCAGGTAATGTGTGGAACCAGAAACAAGGAAATAGCCTTATTTCATTTTCCTATAAGCTAATAAAGAGAGAAATTTAAAAAATATTGTCCATTAAGGTACTCGGCCTTCACAAATAGATACAATGATTCTAAGAATCTATAAACTCTTTTCTTTGACAGTGGTCTGGTCTCACATGAAGCAGGGAAAGTAATGCCTTACTTGATGCTATTATAGGGACATCAGCAGTGTCTTGGACTGATCCTGTGGTTAGACCTACTGAATATGCTATTACTCCTTCATTTGGATTAAGACATTAAAGGATCCATGCATTAAATAAAGAAACACATCTATTAATAAAATGAAATAATCATTTTAGAAGGAGAACACATTACTGCATTATAAGCCATTCTATCCTCACCTAGAATTACCTTGACATTTTAGTCCATTGGCAAGACCCTGCTTGCAGAGGTTGTGTAGGTGTTACAGGCGTTGGACCCCACCTTCATTTCCAGGCTGCTATACAAATACCACAAAATAGCTTGGTCTAAACAGTGATAATTTATTGTTTCACAGTTTCAGAGGCTAGAAGACTTGCTCCTCTTGTGGTCATTAGTGTTCTGGAGCTGGCTGCAGGCAACCCTCGTGGTTCCTTGGCTTTCTCACCACACAGCCATGTCCTCTCCTTTCTTCCTCTGTGACTTCCACATTCTCTCTATAAGGCCTCCAGTGATTGAGACTAAGACCTGCCTTCACTTCGTTGAGCCACAGCATAACTAAAAAATGAATTTTCAAGAGGTCTTATTTACAATAGGTTCATACCCGCAGGGATACACTACTATGGACACGAACATTTCTAAAGGAGTAGAAAGGCTTAGACAATGTGTGAGGTATGAACCCTCTATTTTCTTTAATTACACCTTCCTATATCTCCAGAAAGATTAGCCATTTCTTCCCTTTTTGTCCCCACATATGCTTCTTTGATAGCATGCACATCTTATGGCATTTATTTGAGTTGCAGGTGTGAATTTCCTATATAAGAGGCAAGTACAGAAAACATCTAATTTCTTAATTTTTTTTTTCCTAAATTGACTCAATCTGGATTCAAGCCCTTGCTTGAGAGTATGAAATAATTCCATCTTAATTATACTTTGGGGAACATCTTCCCCTCCCACTGATGGTACAAGAATCCAGGTTATCTGAGAAAGGGGGAAGGACCTTTAGCTGACAGTTCTGATATAAGTGCCTATTTCCCAGCCTTACTAGGCCTCTCAAGGGCATGTGGTCCCATTCCCAACCAGGAAGCTCTGTTTTCTTGGTGTAAGTGTGAGCCTGTAAATCTTTCACCAAAGTTCTTAGTTGACATCCACCATATCTCTCATCAAAGTGTCTTTCCTCTTGATGAGAGGGGTATTGAGTATCTTTCATAAAAAATCCCCAATCCCAAACACTTGTTCCTCTATATGACTTTCAGGTATCTCTTCTCTCTCCAACCTCCAGCTTCAGTTTTTCTCAATGGTTCTAGACTCCTCTTATGGGTTGAACTGTATCACCACAAAAGATAAGTCCTAATCCCCAGTACCTGATAATGTGACCTTTATTTGGAAATAGGGTCACTACAGATGGAATTAGGCAAGTTAAAATGAGGTCATCCTGGAGTAGGGTGGGCCCTTTATCCAATACGACAGGTGTCTTCATAAGAAGGGAAGAAAAGACACAGGAGACAGACTGGAGAATGCCATGCAACAACTGAGGCACAGAATGCCACGGAGTGCCAGCAAGTCATACCAGATGCCAGGAGAGAGGCATCAACACCTTCTTCCTTCGAGACTTCAGAGGAAGCATGGTGCTACTAGCAACTTCATTTCAGACCTCCAACCTCCAGAGCTATTAGAAAATAAACCTCTGTTGTTTTAAGCCATCCAGTTTGTGGGACTTTGTTACAACATCCCTAGGAAACTAAAACAGTTCCCAAAGAAAAATCTGTATTAAAATGTATGTTCAATTGCCCTGCAATTTCTGCTTTTAGCCCAGACACCAAAGTCTATGATGATTATGCAAGACTAGAAAGATAGACATATGGAGGGAATTTTTTCAACATAATCTCCACTGTGAGAAAACAACAACAAATTAACATCTCAATAAATAATTTGGCATATTTCTTCACTTGTCTATGTTGCTCTATAGTACTGACAGCCCTTTAGCTCTGGGTCCACCAAACTAACATTGTACTTAGCATACAGTAAGGTGGATAACTAATGTTAGTTGAATAAATAAATTCATTCATTATGATTTCTGATGTAGAAAGATGGAAAGACTCAACGTTTTATAATTCCTTGTCCTCTCCATGACCTACAATTTGAGGATTAAGGTTTTCTATCTGGCCAAGCTCCTTTTCCCACTCTAGAAAGAGCCTGGATCTTAGTACATTGATATTTTGTCGGAAGGAAGAAGGATTTGAGTCTGGAACAAAGCACACAATATCTGGTAGTGGATTCTTGCCCTTGCAAAAGATTTTTAAAGAAGGAATATTTTATATATGTTCTATGGCAGCTTCCTACATACCTGAAGAATTAATTATTGTACACCATTGCTGTGGCTGTACCACAAGGCTCTACCACAATCCTGTGATGGGCTTGGTGGGAAAGAGGAAGCAGTAGCCCACGATAGTGGGAGGAATTTTCCCCCAGCACAGAACTGGGGTTGAGGGGGATTTGTATGTGTGGGGGGTGGCTGTTAACAATCCAAATCAGTGTTTGTGTCTGAGAAAATGGGCTGGCTTTAGGTTCATGTCAGACTCCTGCAAATTGATCTGGTGGGCGGAATATTGCTGCAGGAATTTCCAGTAGTGACAAGGATAAGTTGAAGTTTTCCTTAATGTCACAAGGATGTGCTTTTGCACATAGAACTATTTCTTGTTAAATGGATTTTAATTTAATATTCAAATGATTAATATTACAAACATTAAAACCAGATTAAAATGTTCTCATATCACTTTTTAATATTTTAACTTCTTTGTATAACAGCAAATTGAGAAGATAGTTTCCTTTTGTTTGAGAATTTCTGCTAACGTCTCAAAGTGGAGAGAAATGAAGTCACTATGTAGGAGTTACAAAAAGATCACAACACTGGTCCTGGGACCGTCATCCCCATTGCTCCATCTAGCCCACATCAGAGAAGAAATTATGGAAATGTAGAATGAAGGAAATTCATAGGTTAGAGTGCCTTTCCACTTTCCTCCTTCCTCCCGTGTGTACCACATTCAAGTGAGGGGTCCTTAAAGAGATCTCTGCTTATAGAGCTTGAGATTTTCTGAAAGAAGGAGATGCTGACTTCTGACATCCTGGCTGCAAGTTTGCTCGGCTGCTGAAGCTTGAATGCCCATCTAGAGCCCACCGAATGGCATGTGCTAAGATAGCTCTTGGGAGATCCCGATGTGTATACCTAGCTGTTGCGGGACAGACGTGAACCCACTTCCAGGGGCCCACCTGAGGAATTCTAAAGGACAGAGGTGAGCTAGAGCAACTCATGATGACAGAGAGAAGGCAGCAGTAGGGAGAAGTCTATTCTTCCACAGTTTGGTAAGGCAAGGATGTATGAGATTCCCTGTGCAAAACAGATGCTTAGAAAACAACTTGGCTAAAACTGACTTGAAATAATTTTTGCACAAGTAGGCTGCCTGCTGAGCAGTGCCAGAATTCCTGCACTTCTGATGAGGCTGAAGCTTATTTACTTCCCCACTTGATTTTTATTTTATTCTTTTTAAAAATTACTTTTATACCAATGTTACAAGTTACTCAGTTAACACAAGGTAATAACTACAATAACAATAAATCTGCTTTAGTTAGCAGTTATACTCCCTCCTTATTTTTGTTCATTCCTCAGTCTTTAGAGATTTGGGACAATATCCACTCTGACTCTTTCAGGCTAAGAAGGGCCGTAGATATGGGGCAGAGGAATGGAATTGTTTTGCTTGCAGTTGAAGATACTCCTTGCTTTTGGTTTGGGGCTGGTCCATCATTCTGTTAGCTGTCAGGGCGGGCCCAAAGAACTGGGGAGTGGGACTAGACTGCAGTCCTGCTGGGTTTCAGGCTCAACACACATGGGAACAATCTGGAGGCTTTAAGTCTCTGAAAAATAACTTAACAAATAAATTAAAAATTATAGGTCCAAGTACAAGAAGTAGAAGAATCATGATTCAGGGATTGATAAAGGAGTATAACTATGTTATATTGGGGAACTAGCTTTTCATATATTCCCAGATAAAGCCTGCTGAGGGGATCCTGATTTCATGTAGACTTGTGGCTTGCCTATGGTTTCTGGACATTCCTAGTGCCCTTAGGAACACATTACTTAGCTACTCTCTTTATTGACTGCGTTCTTCGTTTCCTCCCTAAAGTAATTATACAATTTTATGGGCCATCTTCCTGACAGGGCACACAAAGGAGACTATAACCCAGTCTCAGATGCCCTTCAGCAGTTGATGGAGATGGTACAACCTACTTGGCCAGGGGCTGAGAAGAGTTGGGTCATGAATCCTGGTGAGCTCAGGCAAGGAGCTGGGAGTCAGTGTAGAAGAGTAGGTATAGGACTATGTGGTATAATTAGACATAGGCAAATTGTGCTCTTCAAAACTTCCCTTTTTCCTTTCTGGCCAGGCTGATTTCAAAGTTCTGCTCTTTGATACTTTTTTCTAAATGTAGAATTTTCCAAAAGGATTGGTATGTCAATTATTTGATTAGTGTTCCTTTTCAACAGTTTATGTTGCTTATAAAGAAAGTAACCATTATTCAGTATAGTGACTAAATTATAATGCTGAAATAAGACACCACCTCTGTGGGTGTGGCCTGCAAATAATCAAAACATTGCTGGGTTCTGCTTAGTCACAATTGAAGAGTGTGTCTATTGCTCTAAGTATCAGATCAGTGATGAAAACCACAGGTGTCCAAGCTGAAGTGGCTATTCTTGGCATAAAGTGATTCTGTTTAATACTTTGATAGTACGTAAACATTGTCTGGCTTAAAAAACATGAAAATATCATTTCAACACGGTCTGCTCTAAAAATTTCTTCCTCTAGAAAAAGCTCATCTTATGTGTATATGTCTGTTATATAGTTTATGCCAACCATACTTAAGAGTAAAATCTGGAGAGTTTCAAATGCAGTGGAGTGTTTTTTGTATTCTTGTGTTACGTTTGGGAGTGGAAAAAGGGAAGTGGGACATTTATCAGGATCTCTCATGGCTTTGGTACAAGTACCCCTTAAAGTAGGCCTGTTTGTAGGGGACTAAGGGAGAAGCCTGGGTGGTTATCAGGTTGGTAGAGTCAAGGTTGGCAGGAAGGCTACTTGTTGGTAGGTAGCTAGAGAAATATTATAAGCTTAGGGAAAACAGGCCAATTCCACACTCTGGGCACTGGTAGAGATGAGCCTCTTTATATATTGCTAAGCATAGCATTGGCAATGCACAGGATATTCCAAAATTTGGACCAAGGTCTGGACTGAGCTGGCCTACAGGATGGAATTTCTCTGTATGGGCGGCCAACCCAGGCTGGGAAAAGAAAGGAGCTGTTGAACACAAAAAAGAATTGGAGCAAGCACACAGAATGAGTGAGAGAGCCAGTGACAAAGCAGATAGAATTATAAAACTAGCCTGAGCACATTACCTTCATTTGGATATTTTTTTCTAAATGTAGAATTTTCCAAAAGGATTGGTATGTCAATTATTTTATCTTCAAAGGTCCTATTTACAAATGGGTTCATACCCACAGTCTCAGGGGTTGGGACTTGGACATGCCTTTTTATGGCAGATATGATTGATTCTTCAACACCACTGTATCAATCAGGAATGTCTTCAACTGCAAAATACAGAAAAGTTGATTGACCATAGATAAAAAAAATATAAAAGCATATTTGTTACACATAATAATTACTCTGGAGGTGACAGTCCAGGGTAAATAGGTTTAATAATGACCTCAGGGACCCAGGCTTATCCCCTGTTTTATTATACAATCCTTAGTATGTTGGTGTTTATGCTTTGCTTTTGTTTGTTTGTTTTATGGGCACTGGAGGCTGCCCCATTGACAGGTCTCATGACTGTATCACCAATGGAAGAAGGAGGAAGGAGCACAGGCTTCTTTAGTAGTTTTCTGCTTACATCCCAAACCTATGTTATATGCTTACACCTCGCTCAAAAGTGGGCTATGTAAACACATTTTCAGCTTTTACACCCTCTATACCAGAGTCAGGCAAAGGAGAAGAGTATTGAAAGTAGAGTTTGTATCAGCCAACCTGTGGTGTTGGCCCACAGTCATTCTAAGGATAAATATTATATAAGCAATTATTAGATCACACAATATGTTCTGAATTATTAATATTTCTCATCTCCTAAATATTGTAATATGAGAGTTGGTGGTTTTAAATCTTTCTTGCTTCTAGCCTGATTTATCTTAGATTCAGGCCAGTTTCTTCCATACCTGGGTCTATGGCTTTTTGAAAAATGATGGGCTCAATTATACTCAGGCATAGCAATTAAGTTCTATTGTGCATTCCAATTCCAGTCCATCAGAATGGCTGCCAAGACTGCCATGTGGAGATGGATTCCAAAGTTGCATTGAGAGCTGGCAGGAAAGTGGGCTTTGACGTTTGCCATGAGTGAACAAAGGGAAAAATGTTTTTTCCATATGCTGAGTGCCTGCTCTAACTTCTTTCCTACAAAATTCAGTTATAAAATAAGCCCTTCTCTGGAAATGATGCTAACTTTCCTCTTTCCCTGTGTAATTATTTTAATGCTCTCATTTCTCAAGAAAGGGAAACACATACTTTTGCTAAGTAAAAATGAGTTCAGTTGGGAAGTTCCTGTGTTATAGACATGGAGGACAGGTTGACAGTCAGCTAAACTTGTTTTTCTGAGAGAAAAGAATTCAACTGGTCCTTGGGATATCACCATTAGCTGTGTATTGTGAGGGCCAGGTTCGAACTAATGTTCAAAGGAGTGAGAGTCACCAGATTAATTTTGTTTCGGTTTGCACCATCATTCTCATAACCAGTTGGAACAAAACTTTATGCCCAGAATAGCAACCTTCAATTTCTCCACCAAAAGATATTTCTGATCAAAATTATGTTCATATAAATGAACAATCATATTCACTAGAAGATATAATTATAAAGAACTTATTATACAAAGACAGGAGATGTATTTTTTCATTCTTTCAATAAAATGTCTTTTTTCCAACCTATATCATAAGTTATATCCTCTATAACTAGAAGATATGATGTTCAAGGTCTTTGGGAAGATTTGCGAGGAAGCATGTAAAGCAACTGAAATACACTTCACATCAGAGTCCTATTTTTGGCAAGAATAATTCAGCTTGAGAGGGACAAGGATGATAAATACCAACAGTCCAAAGGTTAAGTTATTTTCTTCCATACAAACTTTCATACATTTTATGATGTTTAATTCTTCTTTTAATTAGACATCAGAGAATAATATTGAAAACCCCCCTCTTATGAGCATACTTTTTTTTTCTTCCATGAGAGATGACTTGAGTAATAGAGCTTGCCAACTGTACATCAGTTCATGATCAAGGAAAAGTTTTGAGCTAATCAATAGGATATTTAAAACAGAGAACATAAACAAGTGACAATGATAAACTGATCGCTATGACTTACTATAAAAAGATAGGTTTCCTATAAAAAGATAGGAAATAAATGGTTTTACTTCAGAGTGCTTCTGTCCTCCTGGAAGAGGTCCTAAAAATGAATGCCCAGTACAAGACAGATGAAACTGGCAAGGGCTGGAATGCAGAAGATCATGTTCAGTGTAACATCAATATTTAATATTTTGTGACTTCATAAAAGGCGCTTAACTTTTCTGAGTCTCAATTTCCTTCTCTGTGAAATGGGGCTGCTCATATCTATCTAAAAGTATGTGTATAATAATATGGAAATATTTATTATTGTGTCAGCCCTATTATTGGCATGAAATAAATTTGTACTAAGTGATAAGTCCTTTGCAGACAGATAACTATCTAACCGTAAGTATAACTCCAACACACTTTTAATTTCCGATTAAAGATATAAGTACTCAAAAATGTTTGCTGAATGAATGAGAGAATAAGATACTATCACAGACATATGCCTTCTAATCTAGTTTCCTTTCTGCCAATATTCAGAGTTTGCCCTAAATGATCTTCCATCTTTTATGGTTTATGACATTTTGATTCAGAATAACATTCAAATCCACAGTTCCTAAGAGTGGCATGAAGGAGCATCAAGCAAAATCATCATCATAGACAGGAAAAAGTACGTGCCAATGGATAAGCCAATGGGACCCCAGGAGAATGGGTAATAGTCTTTCTTTTTGGATTTTTCTTGTCAAAATTACCAAAGTAAAATATTCTTGTTGAAACAAAGTGTGAACAAACCCAGTCCTGTATAAAATTTAAAAAGAAGTTGAAACAAAGTTAAAAAAGAAGTTGAAACAAAGTGTGAACAAACCCAGTCCTGTATAAAATTTAAAAAGAAGTTGTGATTCAACTTCTTTTTTGAATCACAACTTGATTCAAATATTGAATATTGATTCAACAATATTGCATATTGTGATTCAAGCAATGGAAGAAATTACAACATTGATGTGGAGCCAGTGGCCACTGGACGCTTTTGGGGCAGGGAGAGGGAAAAGCATTTGGAGTACTGGGGCTTTTTCGGGACTTGGGAATTATCTTGAGTGACATCACAACAACAGATGAAGGCCATTTTACATCAGCATATAACATGCAGAACTGTGTGGGAGAGAGTGTGGTCTACAATGTGAAGTATGGTCCATGCTTATTGGCAAAGCCCCAGGATGTGTGTATCCATTGTAGGTGATGTGCCACACTAATGAAAGATGTTTATGTGGGAGGTTGTGGGAGGTGTGGGAGGTGGGGAACATGGCAATTCCTGTAATTTTTGTGTAACATTTATGTAATCTAACCATCTTTTAAAATATTAAAAAAAAAAAAAAGAAATAGAAATTTCTCCCCTTTCCCCCATTCTTGCCCTCCTTCCAGTCCTACTCCCTATGAGGAAATGGCAACAAAAGTTTGGTGCATATTTTTCAGATCTCTTTTGCTCTGTCATATATTTTCAGGGGAAAGAATAAATACAATTTTAAAAATGAATTATAGCATACAGTAAGTACATTTTTAATGTCTAAAGAAGGAAACAGAGAAGGACCCTCTGGTAGTTTGAGGCTTTTCTGGACTCCAGAAAGATCATGTCCTAAAAGCTAATCCATTCCTGTGGGTATGAACCTACTGTAGGGGAACTTCTGATGAGGTTACTTCAGTAGGGTGTGAATCAGGATGGGTCTTAATCCTCTTACTGGAGTCCTTTATAAATGGGATGAATACAGAGAGAGACACGGAGAGAGAAGGCCACAGAAGCTGAGAGAGAAAGCCAGCGGAAGCCAGAAGCTGAAGCAATGAAGCCCGGAAAAGAAGGGAGAGACCAGCAGACGCCACCATGTGCCTTGAAAGAGGAGCCCAGGATCCCCGACTGTTGGTCTTTGGGGAGAAAGTATCACCTGATGATGCCTTGTTTGGACATTTTCATGGCCTCAGAACTGTAAGCTTACAAGTTAACTTGCAAATTAATGGATTGTAAAGACCAATCCGTTTCTGGTATGTTATGTTCCAGCAGCCTAGCAGACTAAAACAGCTGCCAGAGAGAAGAAACAGAGAGAAGGCTCCTGAAGAATGATGCTGGATTTTATAATGCACAATGGAAACCTGCAGGGGGTTTGGACTGGACTTGGTGAATCGGTTTTTGCCCAGAATGGCTCCTCCTGGAACTCTAGCTGTATCACACAGATGTCTACCTTCTCCATATCTATCCTGGGCTGGCTTGATAATGATTAGTTCACCTAAGGTTCCTTCCTTCTTTCTAAATTCAAATACAACAATCTAACATTAAATAATGAAACCATTCACGTGATCTATAGAATGGAGTATGCACTCTTTGGATTGGGCATTGGGTATAGCTGATTAAATAGAGCTGAGATATTTTACGAAATGTGGACTTGGTTTTAAAATCCAGTTATGTTTCATTATTTTAATACACTTTACTTTTGTGTAGCAGGTAGATTTTCTGCCCTTGAAGTTAAAGGTTAGAGTTTGGCTAAAATTTATCACTTTGAAAAATTATATCAAGGTAACACCAGAGGCTGGGGTGGTTAAGGTTTTAGAGTTTTCAGTGTGAATTACTGTGCCTCCTCCTTCCCCTTTTGTCTGCTCTTGGTCATCTGGGCCTCAGAACTTTGCTGCTGGTGGTTGAGATTGGAAGTGGAGAATGGGAGACAGTTATAAGCCCTGTGGGAATCTTCCCTGCGTATTCCTCAAAAGGTTCACTTTAAAACATCTTGAATCGTTGTTTCTATAAACCATAAAAATGTCCTAGATATTCCAAAATTTTGAGATTCAAAATATTCCATAAATCATTTTCACTTGGAACTCCCACAAAAATCCCATACGTTCTGATTTTGCTTCTAAACTCATCACCGCATTCCTTAGTTTCTGCCAAAATTTCTGCCAGTCTTTATAGAAGATTGAAACCAAGGCAATTCTAAGCATGGGGTAGGGAAAGGGTGAATTGACCTAGCCCTTACATTTTCATCCCGGTGATCCTAGCCCACTTCAGGCTCTGTGCCTCCAACCCCCATCCCCAGGTCATTCTGAGGATCTTCCTCGGGAGGGAAAAAGCCAAGCATTGTCTGGAATAATAATAATAAACCTTCAGCTTTTGTGAAAGGAACTAGATGAGTGAAATACTCTTAGGAAACTCAGTTTTGGATAAAAAGAAGTAGCAAGGGGAAGAGGAAGGAAGATTGCTCCCATGTAGAAACGAGCAATTGTTGGAAAAGCCTGGACTGATATTCAGCCATTTTATCCCATAGTAAATTTAAAAATATTTATGTCTTTCTCTCTCAGTTGGCGTTAGTAACTGTGACAAGCATTCTTTTTCTGGCAGGATATTTTCCCATGGCTGTGCTTCTGGTGATCACATCTGCCTGGGCAGAAAGAGGTGCTAGGGCTAGAATGGCACCTTGCCGATGGCAGACAAAGGAAGAGATTGTATGAAGCTGGTTGTTACATATTTTCTTTTGAAAAGGGAAATAATATTCTAGCACCTGTGCTGAGAGGATAGGAACAAGAGGACTTAAAGGAAGATAAGAGAAAATCTTAAAGTCTAAGAGAAGGGGGGCAGTGGTGGAGGGCTTTTGCGTGCCAGCAGGCAGTGCAAGAATTAAACTCTGTGGCATAAAATGCTTCTGAAACATTCAGCCCAAGTTCATTCTACAATATCTCTGTACTTGTGAGTTACAGACAGAGAGACCACAACCAAATCTGTTCTAGACTTGCGACTCCATTAGCAATACTAGTTGAGTTGCTACCACAATTATCACCAGTGCTTATTTTTGGTAGCATATAGCAAGATAAAAGCACCATCATCTGCTGCTTTGAAGGGAAAATAATACCTGAGAAAAAACCCAGGGCACATGTGGAGGTCACTGGCACCATGCCACCTGTATAGCTCTGCCCAGGTGGGCAGGCATTCAAGCTGAGCCATTCATGGGAGTCTCAGAACTTTATCAGTCCATTTTATTGCTACTGTTTACCTCCTGCTTCCTGTTTGAGTCCCTTCTCTGCATCAAGGGCCCCTATAGGGAATTCACTTATCCATTCACTTATTGTCTTTTAATTAGGTGTCAGTCACCCTAAAACGATGACAAGGACAATGATGATGATGGTGATGATGGTGAGGTGCTGGGAAGCTCACTCTGATTTGCTAGTCACGGATGGATAGGAAAGACTGAGGGGAGGGTTTTGGCATCAGAGTTGGGCTTCATTTCTGACTCCAGTGTTTTGTAGCTCTGGTGTTTTACTACTCCTCAGGAGTCTTTATTTCTTCATTTAGGTAATGGGAACAATTTTACTTGACAAACCTTGTATGGTTGCTAGGAGAATAAATAAGATAACATGGAAAGTGCTGGGAGAGAGAAGGACTCATCGTCAAGCCTCCATAAATGTTTTTCATTTCCTTCTGCCTTCCAATCAATATAAGATTCAACATCTGGACATTGAAATGGCATAAAGGATGAAGTCTTCAACTTTACAGTTATTAGTTTTGCTCAGAGAGAAGTTCAAAGACTTGTAATAATTGTTCCTTTAAGATCTCAAATTTCCTGTCATTTGAACAAATTTTAGTGGGGATGTTGGGGCACGGTATGCGCTGGCAAACAGTGGAGTGAAGAAACGAAGGAAAAACCAATAGCCTGGGCATTACGCCAGAAAGAGAGAAAAAGTGTCTTCTCAAGTTCGCCTTTCTTCCTTGGTGTTATTTAATCTTTGTAGCTTACCAGAGTTCTCCGGTAGGCATTTATTATTGATATTAAGGCTGTTCTTTATACTTTGCAGTTCCCAGTGACACAGAACAGCTGAAAATCTGATCACAACATGCCATTTAGAGTTCACTTAATGTTCTCTATCTCCTAAGCCCCATAAATAAAGAATCAGTGTGTTTGGAGAGTTACTTAGGAGCCTCGTCCATCTTCTATGTCTTTAAGTATAGAAAAGCTGAACTGCAGGATCTGCATCATTCTGCAGACTCTGGCCTGTTAGCCAAAGAGAGTAAAGAGATCTCCCTGAAGCTGAGGCCACTTTGCTTTGGCTGGCTATTGGGCACAGATTTTAAGCACCTGTGTCATTGGTCTTTACATGCCTTACCTTCTTATGGATGAAGTTTTTAGATGAGTATAAACATACTCCGTCTACAAGTCTTACATCCATTTTTTGTAACTCTTGTTTTTGTGAAGCCATTTCAGAACGATGTTAATTTTAAAAATGAATTTTATGTTTTGCTAGGCTCTGAATCCCCATAAACCAGGATTAGGAAAGACACATCCCATGTAACTCCCTTGCCATTTGCTAGCACATTTAATATAATGTGTAAACATCAGTATTCAATGAAGGTTACACTATTACTGACATTTCAGCAATATCTTAATTGAAACTCTTTCTTACCCTGTGCCCCTTGAATCACTGGCAGAGCTGTTTCTTCTTCCATTCCTTGCTGTGTAATTGTTTTTGGATTCCCATTGCTTTGACACTCTTTCTTATTTCTTAACTGATCACCTAATCCAGTCTTTTTAAACTCTTCTAAAGAATATTCTAAAATTTATCCTGAAACCTCTCCTTTCCTCTTTAGTATACCTACCATTTTTATTTCCCATCTCTAGATTTATAACTAGTGGTTGGAAATTGTTTTTATAGAGGGAGATTCTCCTGTAGGGACCACTTGTTCTTTCACCATCTCAGGTGAAACTGTTGTCCTCTCTTAAAGCCTTCTATGAAAGCATGAGGGGAAAGCATCCATTTCATCTTTGGGTTTCCTTTCCTGAAATTAGATCATCATAAAAATAAAGAAGGATGCCTATGTGAGAACAGCAATTTTATCAACAACTGCCATTGGGTGTCAATCTCACATTCTTATATTAACATTACTGGGGGGTGTAGCAGTTTGATATTATTTATGAATTCCAAAAATAGATATTGATTATGTTTGTAAAGTGGTCTGTTCCTTTGGGCATATTAGATTGTATTAGATTCAGAGGTTTCACTTTTACTTCATTAAATTATGGTTAAGGCTTTGATTCGGCCACATCAGTAGGATGTTGAGTTCCTGCCTCCTTGATGGGTAGAGACTCACAGAGAAAATGGCATGGCAGAGGAGACAGTTGGAGTTTTGATGCTGGGGCCCCGGGAAGTAAATACACAGGAGAAGAACACAGAGGAATAGAGATGGCTCCACAGACAAGGCAGAGGCCCCGGGAAGAGAGAGAGCCTGATAGTCTACAGCTGACCTTGTGGAGAGAACAGAGCAGCTGAGCCCGGGAAGAAATGAGCCCTGGGGAGAGAGACGTGGCTTATACCAGCCTACAGCCAAGACCAGAAGAAGCTGGGACCATGGAGCTTTAAGAGGAAAAGGAAGGCTGAACCCTTGCAGACGTCAGCAGCCATCTTGCTTCAATATGGCAACAGACTTTGGTGAGGGAAGTAACTTATGCTTTATGGCTTGGTAATGGTAAGCTTCTACCCTAAATAAATACCCTTTTAAAAAGCCAACAGATTTCTGGTATTTTGCATCAGTACCCATTTGGCTGACTAATACAGGGGGGGTTGCTTTTTAAAAAATAATACCTCTACTTGGGCCCCACCATAAACCAATTGAATAGGGAACTTTGAATAAGTGACTTTCCAGATGATTTTAATATTTAGCCATTGTTGTCAGCACCTGGGCTATGCTGTTATACCTTAATTTAACAATTACTTATGAAGTCCTTATAATGTGTTATCAGACCCTGAATGTTTCTGAATCTAGTTTTTCAATGAAAGTGCCAACTTCTTTTTGTTTCCAAATTACAGGTCTCTGCTGTGATCTCTCAGGTTGTCAGTGGAAAGCATGCATATTGATTCTCTTTCCAATGCACTGTGCCTTAGCCATTGCCTTCATAAGGTACCTATCAAGGCTTTATTGTCTGCCTGCTCTCACTGTCTGTAAGGTATCCTCACAGTGGTAGTGTTTGTCCTCACACATGGTTGCTGGGCTACAAGTAATAAAAAACCCATTCAAAGTAGATAAAGCAAAGTTGGATAAATCAAAGGCAGCCTCATGGAAGCCAAAAGGAAGAAGCAGAACTGGGCCACACGAGGCTGGGAACCAGGAACTGGAGAGTTGGGGGCTACCTCACTCCTCTGTGTTTCTCTGCCTATCTTGTCTTTTCTTCTGCTGCTGCTCACATTTTCTTGGCTTTGACAAGTGTCTAACATGGATGTGCCTGCACTGACCCCAATCCCAGTTACCTGGTTCTTTCCAGTTTAATTTTTCAGTAGAGACTGACTGGTTTTTCTCTTTTCCAATTCTAAGTTCCAGCAAGAGAAGTTTATTTTGTTTAGATGTCTATACTTAGCTGTAACCAGGAAGAATGGGCTCCTGGGGTCTGCCATTTCCTTAGTAGAGGTTGTGAGAATAAGTTTTCTGACAGGGAGTCATAAAAGTGGGAAGAAAAAGAGTGCCATCTCTAATATGAGTCTCTCTCTACACACACACACACACAAACATCGATGCACAACATCCATTCATAGGCAACTATATGCAGGTTAGAAAACTGAGGTTGAGAAGCCAGCTTGATATGCAAGAAAGAGCCTTGAGTTGAGAAGGAAGAGACATGGACTTTTGAACTGCTTTGTTACTAACTGGTGGTATGACCTTGGGCAACCAGCTTGACATGTTTCATTTTCCTTATCTGTAAGTGAGAAGGGTGGACTAATCGTGGTTGGTTATGCAACTCTACAGCACATGGTATTTAAAAAACTATTTTAAAACACTAATACCCCTGTACCCATTTTCTGCCTTCTCCTAAACCAGTGTTTCTCAAAGCTTTTCGTCTAGGACCTCTTATACCTGAGGAAAAAAAATTGAGGACACAAAGAGCTTTTGTTTATAGGGATCATATGTATTGATATTTACCTTCTTGGAATTAAAAACTGAGAAATTAAAAAATATATATTTTGTTCATGTCTTTACCTAGTCCCACCAGGGTTCTGGAGTTCTATTTGCATTTGGTTACTTAATCTCAATATTCTTAGTAAATTATCTAGGCTTTCAAGTGAGTTTGGTATTCTCTTGCGCCAATACTCTCTATTTTTACAGTCTCCAGAGTTGAATCCTCCTCCAGAAGTCTGCTGAGAACCCCCTCCAGAATTCTGTTTGAGTGGAAGATGGAGCCACCCAGAAGCATACAGTGGGGATGATTCTAGGGATCTAATTTGTTCTCAACCAACTTTAAATCAATTCTCATTTTACTTCTCCTCTGAACTCCCCTTACTCCTAGTTCCAGAGGTACCTGGTGCTGTTGGTCCTCGACATATTTGATGATTCTGTGGTGCCATTATGGTTGTTTCTCAATTTTCATGTTACCAACTTAAATTTCTATGTCACTTAATACTCATCTTTCAGCCTCTCCAACACTTGTTGCAGTCAAATTCTCTCCTGTTCTTTCCATCCTTGTGGGTTTATATCTTTAAATACAAAAATCTCCTTACTTTCTTATGTTTTAAAGGAAGACTAAAATGTCTTAAGAAGCTAAATGAGTAGAGGGGACATTTAGGACACCAGAACCAACAGAAGGGAAACTTTGGCTTTGGGTGCCCTTTTTTTTTTTTAAACATTTATTTATTTATTTATTTATCCCCCCCTTGCTGCTTGTGTTTGCTGTGTCCATTTGCTGTGTGTTTCTTCTGTGTCTGCTTATCTCCCCCTTGCTGTGAGGTCCTGCTGCATCAGCCCACTGCGCCACTAGGGCCGGCCTGCCCTCACAAGGAGGCCCCGGGAAGCGAACCTGGGGCCTCCCACATGGTAAAAGGGGCCTCTATCGATTGAGCCACACCTGCTTCCTGCTGTGAGGTCTTGCTGCATCAGCCCACTGTGCCACGTGGGCTGGACTGCCCTCACAAGGAGGCCCCGGGAGGCGAACCCGGGGCCTCCCATATGGTAAACGGGAGCTCTATCGATTGAGCCACACCCACTTCCCTTTGAGTGCCCTTTAACCCGTGCATACAGGGTGCTGGTCCTCTACCCAGGTGGCCTTGATCCTCTTTCTGAATAACTCTTTGGTGCTGCTGTTGTAGCCTTCTTCAGGTGGACCTTTATTTCTCTATCAAATCTCTTTATATATCCTAGGTCTACCTGTGCGTTCTTCTCAGCAGCTATCACCATCTTTTCTCTACTTTCTTCTCACCTAGCCTCCTTCCTCGGACATTCTCAGTAGATTATGCTAACTGCTATTTAAGGAAGAACAGAGAATCTTTATCCATGTACCTCAAGTTTTCACCTTGATCTTTGGACAGACCTATAGCTGAATTCACAAGAGCCTCTTCCTCTCAAGTCTCAGAGGAAACAGAATGCTTCTTCCTCATAAAGACTTTCCTTGCCACCAATAATCTTAGCACCATCCACTCAGATTTCCTCTGAAAATTGTAGCATCACTTTTTTCCCTTGATTCTTTCTACTTTTCTACCTTATGAATTCTAACCTCTCACACTTGATCCAACTCATGCTTCTTGTCCTCATGAAGCCTTCTTTGATGACATACCCTTGGAGCTGGTTACTTCCTATTTGACACCACCATTTTAACTTTTCTCCCCCAAACTTGATTGTGAGCCCTGTGAAGCAAAAGATTATGATTGCTCACGTTTTTATGTGCTTAGGACATAGTAGGTACTTAAAATGTTTTCTTAATTAACAAATGAATGCTTTAACTTTTGTGTGAAGAGCTGGAAACTGTTGAAGTTCATGCAATCTTTTAATCAAAATACATTTATGAGGGAAAAGTCTTTTTAGCATATTCTCACTCTAAATCATTGCATCATTATTTAAATCTTAGGAGCTCAAAAGGAACAAACACTAATATTGAGCTAGCTTGCTCTCTCAATACCAGAACTTTTTATATTATAATGGGAGCACATTTGCAGAAGAACTCAAGTATTGTTTTTGCAAAATTCTGAATCACATGTAACTCCTTGGAGTTGCTGCCTCTTTTGTTACTGTCACTCCAGACATTGTGTATTTTGCTCAAATTATTTAATATGCTTGGAGACACATCTGCTGTTTGGTTCCCATGCTGACTCATATCTGACATATTTGTTGGGGAGAGAGGGTAGAAAGACTTAGTAGTATTTTTAGAGAAAAGCAAAATTGAGCAATTTCTGTAGACTTCATGATTTAATAGTAATAATAACTTTTATTTATATAGTGCCATTATCTTTTCCAAGCACCACATTTCTCATTTCCACAGCTAAGTTTCTCAAGAGTGGTTTATGTTCCTTGTGTCTATTTTCTCACCTTTTATTCACCCTTTGCTCATTGAAATCTGATTCCCAATTACCATTCCACCAAAACTTTTTTCATCAATACTGTATTTAACTTGTTTATTGCTAATGTCAATGAATATATGGTTGATTTAAGTAATTAACTAATTAATTAACTAATATGCCATGAAATTATTGGCAAGTTAACAGACCTAAAAATAATACAGAACTAATTTACTAAAAGCAGAATATGCTTAATATCCATAAAATAAGCAAATATAAAATGTGAGGAGGAAGAGGTCAGCTTTATTTGGGGAAATCAGGAAGAAAAAATTGAGGAAAGAGATGGTATTTTAGACAAACATTGAAGAATGGGCAGTGATTGGAGATGGTAGAGAGGAAGTAATGAGCGCTTTCCTAACTCTTTTTTTCAGAAGTTCAAAAGTAACCCTTCTAGCTTTGACTTTAGGGTCCTCCCAGAATGAAATAATGGCTGGGTTAGAATAAGAGAGATTTTGAATTTGGGTCCTTTACTTGTAATCCTCAAATAATATAAATATTAATTGTTTTAAGGCTTTTCCTTGGATTTTTATTCCAGAAAACTTGTCTTGTGGCCATTATCCTATCGAGATAGAACAATATGGCAAAAGAAGCACTTTATTCTCTTATATGATGTACAAAATGCTGAAATTATAAACTACACCAGCTATGGTGCCTCTTTATGGCTGCAGAGGTAGCAGTTGCTCAGCCGAGTTGGGAGCTATCTCTGGGAAGTAATGCAACTGCAGATGAAGACTGTTTACCATATGAAAGGGAGGTTACTGGGTCTTGGAAAACACTGGTTGATACTCTGCTAATTGGGAGATGTGTAGTGTGCAGTGGCATGTAGGTCTGGGTACCTGCCAAAGGTCCCTAATAAATAATAATGCTTGTTTTATTAATCTCATCAATTACGTGCCTTAAATGTGAACTCCTCACAGATCATAAATGTTGGGACAGTCCTCAGATCAGGAAGGTATGAGAACAGGAGGAATGGGCAACCAGGGAGCTATAGCCAAAGTTCCTAATAGTCATATCCTGGAACTTTAGATAGTATTGGGCCGCTTGGGGGACCACTGTCACTAATAGCTGAACTGGATGAAATAGTCTGTTCCTGGGTATCCAGGGAACTATGTCGAAGTGGGTTTTACTTGTGCATTGCTCTCTTCATGATGATTTATAGCTCTGACCATAGAGAGAATTTATTGAAGGTATTTGTCAGTGCTTGCAGAGTAGAGATTTTTATGTTTACATGAAGAGTTACCTCCAGTTTTTATTCCTGTGTGGTCATGGAAGCATCTGTACACAGAACAGGAGATTTCTAAGGCACTTTTGATGGGCCCTGTTAGCTGAATTATTTGCTTCAGAAGAACTGGGGGTGAAGGGAGTTCCAAAAATTCTTCATGAGGGAATCATGACCATCTATTTTAATGTTCTATAAATTTAGGGTTTGGATCATATTTTTAGCTGCCAGTTTTGCAAAAAGAATTATTCTACAGAACACAAATGTCACCATTAAAAATGAAAGCATCAGACTAAATGACATTAGCAGAGATAATGTTGGGTCTTTCCATTGATGTGGAACTCCATTTTGGACAAGAAATAATTTCTGAGATGCTTGTGTTTGGTTCCCATTGACAAGGAGAGGGGAGTTGAACCTGTCAGAAATGTCAGGCAGGCAGATAGACACCCCATAATCCATTTGCATCACATAGAATAATATACCCAGTGTAGTTAGAAGCAGTGTAATCCTCAGAGAAGGAGCAAATTATGGTCACGAAGGCAATTTGGTGGGCAGCCATATGTCCAGCCAATTTGTACTCATGACCTAGATATGAAACAAGGGATGAAGAGTAAAAAAAAAAAAAAAAAAAAAATCAGGACGTGGTTAGGAAGACAAATCCAATAAATAAATATGCAAAATGGGGCAATTTACACTTGTTAGTGGATGTTGTGTGAAATCTTATTTGGTGTTGGAATGGGAAGTTAGATTGAAAGCATGACTGGGATGGGTTAGACAATAACTTCCCTTATTAATTCTAATTCCTGCGCACATCTGCGAGGCTTTAGGCAACACCTTATGTGCGAGGGAGAATAATGAACCACTTCATTATTTAAATTGGAAGATAAATTGAATATTTGGAGTAAGTTCTTCCAAAATGAGATTGACATATCCATGGCCTTCTAGATTACCACCATCACGATTCTGTCAACATGCTGTTTAGCTTGGCTATTATAGGACATGATTCAAGAGAGGTAGATTAGATACAGTGAGTTATACAGCAGTTGACCATCTAAGATAAAAGTAAATTTAAATATTTGTATACTTTTTCATAAACCTGCATTTTATTACTACCTGGGAGTTCATAGTCCTATGTTTGGGCTCTTTCAGGCAATGCTTGAAATGATTCCTATTGAAAGAATGAAAAATGTGTGTTCCACTTTTTTTGTATTGGTGGAGTTACAATGCTTAACAGGATAAAAGACTCTCCTTTATTTACAAAGCACAGTAGTCATTGGAGATTAAATCCTGTTCAGGTTCTAATCCCTGGTCCTGCAGGTGTGAACCCATTTGTAAACAGGACCTTTGAAGATGTTATTCATTAAGTTTCCCAAATGGAATGAGGGTGGGCCCTACTCTAAGATGGCTGAAGTCTTTGTAAGCAAAGGAAATTAGACACAGAAAAAAGGAAGTCAGGGAGCAGCCAAAAGCTGGGAGTTAATGGAACCCAGAAGAGAAAGGAAAAGATGCCACCATGTGCATTGCCATGTGACAGAAAAGCCAAGGAACTCCAAAGATTTCCAGCCAACTAGAATATACTGACACTGAGAGGAAGCAAGCCATGTAGCCTCTGAATCCATGAGCCAATAAATTCCTGTTGTTTAGTCAATCTATTGTATGGTATTTGTTTTAGTAGCTAGGAAACGAAAACAGTGGTTAAGAGAACATATTCTGGATATAGTCAGACCGCCTGTTCTGCCATCTACCAGGGTCCCTGGCTTCACAGAGCCATATGTAACAGCACACGAAAAGCCCATATACTTGGCTCACATTCAACTCTGGTATTTCCCTTCATAAAAGTATTATTATAGGGGTGAGTTCTACTCCTGAGGAACCCAGAAAAGAATATTATGAAAGCCCTGTTGATAACAGAACTCTTAGGCCAAGGAAGTTCTGTCATATCGCTTCATATCTCTGCAGTCTCTTCCAAGCAAACTTGTCATAGGCAGTAGAGCCTCATAGGTGAGCCTACTGACATCGTGAGGCTGGCTGGCAGAGATAGGCACATGACTTTGCAGGGTGGAAAGAATTGCAGTAAGAGTGTGGCTGTCCTTAGGGCTATTCATTTCTATTCCAATTCCCCTCCTCTTTGTGCAGATGGCTAAAGTCATTTCCTGTTATCTAAACTTGGGTGTGACCATGGAACTGAATTTGGTCAATGGGATGTAAGTAAAAGTGATATGTGTCATTGATGGACAGAAGTTTTAAGAGAGCATGATTTGCCATCTTTCCTTCCCTCTGCCATGTTGATTGTGAGAGCTTGTGTCAAAATGGAGCTTCCATTAGCCTGGTTTCTGTAAGCTAGATAGATCCACTTGACAACATAATAGGGTAATACAGCATGATGAGAAATAAGAATCATTATTTTAAGCCACTGAGATTTTAAGGCTATTTATTATTGCAGCATTGCCTTGCCTATAATGACTGATCAAGGGGTTTCCAGGAAAGATCAATTCTTGAAGACAATGAAGGCTAGAATTGGGCCATTGGCATCTGCTTGGGTGAATTCAGGAAACAATCTAAAGCTAGGCAGATATCAGAAGAAGGGACCAATCATGGAGGAAAAAGCAGTAGTGAGGAATGAGGTGAGGGTCATAAGGTCTGAGTCGATGCAGCTGACAATTTAAAATTGGATTCCCATTCTAGCAAGCAATGGAAATAACTCAGGAGACAGGTCAAGCAGAAGGCCCAGACTCACATAGTAGGTGTTAAGATGCGTAGGTGGTCTCATCTCTGGTCATATAGAGACTTGAGCTTTCTAGAGTGGACCCCAAATATGAGCACAACAGCATAATATTCTTCCAGATATCATGTTCTTTGGCTAACCCCTGGGTTTTCCTGAGCTTATAAGAAGGTAATCCTTGTGAAGAGCTCATTAGGGCAAGAGCAGGCAGGGTCTAAGACAAATGGATAGCAATTGGTAACAATCTATATGACAATATGACATTGTTTCATCTACTGAGTATTTTTATCAGGCCAATCCTAGCTTTCTCTTTCCCAGATCATATAATAGCCATTCAAGGAACACCAGAGGCCATAGCTTATAAAATTACTAAACATCTTCCTTATCTTTTTAAATTCTTTTTGAAAAAACTTTATTTTTAAAGAAGTTTTAGATTACAGAAAAGTTACATTGAAAATATAGAGGATTTCCATATACCTCTCCCCCTCCCTTTCTCCCATTTTCCCCTGTTAATGACAACTTACATTAGTGTGGTACATTCGTTACAGGAGCTTACTCCTAATTTTCCACAAACTGTGGAACCTGGAAACAAAAAATGTTTTTATATGATTATCACTACTGTTGATTAAATCTGACATTGGTCCTTTGGATTAAATTGCATGAAGTGTCTAGTTCACTATGAATCACAGTATAGTATTTTCAGAATAGATCTGAACATTTGAAAAAAATCTTCCCTATGACAAGTTGTGATCGAATTTTGTGGCTGCTTTCACACACTTAACATATTGAACCCAATATATCTCCTAGAAATTTATTTTAATTTTATCCTTATTAAACAATATTTATAATTTTCTAGCATTTGGCTATTGTTTTTCTGTTCTCTATCTTCATCTGGTTGTACATTCCAATTGAATATATAAAGACACAACAGCTTTCAAAGAATTATAAAAATATATACCTGTTTTAAATAGAGATATTTAAAAATTATTATTTTTTAAAATTTCCTCGATTCTTGAAATGATACTGTATCAGAAAGTGAAAACAATACCCAAAATGAGACTTGGGTCATCTAGTTCACTCTTAAATTAATATATTTCTTTGGGACTTAGAGTTTGATATAATGATAAGCTGTGGGGCATGGAAAGGGACCCTGTGGCAGTTTGAGATTATTTATGATTTCCAAAAAGAGAGATTATGTTTGTAAACTGGTCTGTTCCTCTGGGCATGATACCCTTTGTAATAGATTCAGCTGAGATGCCTTTGATTAAATTATGTTAAGATTAGGGCTTTGATTCATTTGAGCATGCAGGGTTGAGTCCCCACCACCTTGGTGGGATATATAAATGGATGTTCAATCAAGAACACAGAAGTAGATACACAGAGAAGATATACAAAGGAAGAGAAACAGCTCCACAGACACGGCAGAGGCCCCGGAAAGAGAGCTGAGCAATAGTTTGCAGCTGAAGAGACTAGAACCCTGAGCAGCTGAGGAGGCTTGGAAAGAAATCAGCCCTCCAGCCTATAGCTGAGATTGGAGGAAGCTGGACCCACAGAGCCTTAAGAGGGAAGAGGAAGGCTGAACCCTCACAGACAACACCCGCCATCTTGCTTCAACATGTGGCAACATAGTTTGGTAAGGAAGTAACCTTGAGTTGGACTCTTTAGGGCCTTGTACTCTAAGCTTTTACCCCAAATAAATAACCTTTATAAAAGCCAACCAATTTCTGGTATTTTGCATCAGCATGCCTTTGGCTGACTAATGCAGACCATATGGTGTATATGAGGCACTCTTTCCATTAATATGTATTTTCTCTATTTTTTTTTCCTCAAAATTGAGCATTTGGAAAGGATTTTTAGCAAATTCTGGCTACTTGTGTATAGGTGGTTGTGCCGATGAGTTTCTTGCATCCTAACTGCTATCTAGGTGGGCATGGAACACAGTTTTGAAGTATGTGGAAAAGGGATGAAGTCTTATATAACTACAGTGCTTGCAATACAGCCACCCGTACCTTCTTTGTGGTAGGCATGTATATGTTGGTTTTTTCACTGTGCCTAATTAAGGTTCCTTGGAGTATTAATGAAGTCCTCCTTACTGTATGGCTCTCCGATGTGTATGTAGGACTCTTGCATCCCTTTGTTACCCCTGTATTACCCAGATAATTTAGTTTAGAGAATCTTCAGATATCTAGTGCCATAAGAAAAAAGACCAGAGCCAATCCTACTACTGTAAGATATTCAGGTCTGCAGAGATGTTTCACATTACTAACTACATATTGTAATGTTCATGAGCTTGTTTTCATTTCATTAATTTCTTCTTTTCTCTTTTTTGTTTCCTTCCCTATATTTTATTTGGGCTTATTTTACCATTCGTTTTCTAACTCTTAGAGATGGATATTTAGCTGATCAATTATAAATTTTCTGCCCTTCTCCATTTCTAAAATATATCATTTAAATATGTATTTCCCCTCTAAATACTGATTAGCTCCATCCCACAAATTTGAGATTATTTTTTCTCATTATCATTGAATACAAAATGTTTAAAAACCTTTAATATAAATTTTCTGATTCATGGATTACTTAAATCAGCCCTGTCCAATAGAAATACAATGTGAGCACAGATGTCAGTCACATTTATGATTTAAAAATTTTAAACTTTAAATCTCAAGGAAATTTGTTGGTCCTAAAGCTACCTGTGGTTGTACTCAATGGGAGTACTTTTTACTGCTACCCCATATTCTTGGGCTTGGCATTTTGCCTAGTTATTATCAGCTCTATCTCCTTGCCCATGATCTTCTTTATTTATTTTTTTAAAAGGTACTGGGGATTGAACCCAGGATCTTGTACATGGGAAACAGGTGCTCAACCACTGAGCTACATCTGCTCCCCAATGAGAGTTGATTTTTTCATTTGTTTGTTTTTAAGAGTTACCAGAGATCAAACCTGAGACCTCATGCATGGGAAGCAGGCACATCTGCTCCCCTGCTCATGATCTTCTTGATTCCTCCAATACTTCTTCCACTAACCTTCTGACTTCAGACTGTCTTATCTTGCTACTGTCTAATATTTTCCCTCCACTGTGCTACTCCAACTATCACCCTCTGAAACCTAATCATTCTCATACATTGAGACAACTTTGCCAAAATGTTTAGATCCCTTTTCTGTTTCAGAACTTGAAACATGAAAAAAGTATAAATTTAGTTATTTCATCAAACTCATTAGTTTTTTCCTTCTCACACTAAAGTTTATCTGTAATATTTTTGGCCCACTTGTAAAGCTTCCTGAAAGCATCATGAAGTTTAACCTTATAAAACTTGACATTTCACCAGCAGGAAATATTTCTGATGAGTGAAATGTGTTGGTCTTCAAAAATACGTGAGACATATATGCTGAGCCTAGGCTGAATCCAATACTTTATGATAAACATTGTACAATACCATTCTCCATTTAGTTCAGCCTGCTGGATTTCTTATCTTCAATTAGGGTATATCCATCATAGTGGGTGCTGATGCAACAGTGGGGACTGATGACTCTGAGGAAATCTTGTTTATAAAGTATTTTTGATTCAGTTTTACCTACAATGCCATTTGAGTCAGAGAGATGGCTATTTGGGAAGTTGTACTGACATGTAGTAAGTACTAGTTTGTCCCCAACAGTCAAAACATGTCTCAAGGGAAAAGATGGCTAATTTTTTAAAAAAATGAAACATATTTTTCTTTTGGTGCAATGTGCAATAACTAGTATTTGTGATTGAACCCTTTTCATATACTTTAAGCTTTCTCCCAGCTTGCAGAAAGATCAGTCTGTGAACTGGCTGCCATTGCAGACTTTCTTGAATATCCAGAGGGCATGCCAGTCTTTCACCATGCAAATGTGAAAAAACCTGCAATCATAAATCCTCCAACAGGTCCTTTCCCAGCATTACTGGTGTTTTGATTGAAAGCGCTATCCAGGAAGGAATAAAACTTAATTGCAGAATAAAGAGTGAATTGTGGTAAAATATCCAGAAAGGGAGGGGGGAGGATATATGCACATGTGAAACATTCTTTTGCACTTAAGAAAGTATAAAATGGGCAGAACCACGGTAGTTGAGAGTATCCCTTTAACCATGGGACTGCAATTGGTTTCTGTGTGTTTTCTGGTATTTGTGCCTTTGAAAGAAGAATGAGAGCCAAGATCATTGGATCATACTGTGGAGCTGTCATATCTCAGTACTGAAAATGTACAGTGCAAGTGAATTGAAACAGTCTAAAGCTTGCTATTCCATATTGCCAAGAGCTTAGAGAATGATGAACCAAGTGAATGCATTATTTAGGGCTAAGTGAGATATATATCCCTCCGATCTGACAGTGTTTCTGCCTCCGTATCGAGGAAGCAGCGGCAGCAGCAGCAGAAGCAGCAGCAGCAGCAGCAGCAGCAGCAGCTCCTGCTGAAGTCCGATAGAGAAGTCTTGATCTCTAGCTCATCTGGAACACCGCCGGGGATCGTGCACTGTCCAGGGTCCTGAAACATGAACCAAACTGCCAGCGTTTCCCATCACATCAAGTGTCAGCCCACAAAAACACTCAAGGTAGGACCCAGGTTTTGTCTCTTCCCTCTGCTTCTGCAAATGTATCTTTATTTATCTACCTAACTCGTGGGAATTGGTGTGCCAGGACACTTCCAGTGGAGATACCTGTGCGGTTTGAGTTTGAATTGAAAGTTGGATCTGAGTAAAGTGGATCCACTTGCATGTGATTGTAAACTGGAGAGAGAAGTTTCCACTGAATAATTCTTTTATCCTGATGGCTTTTGCTTTTTTGACTGAGAATCTATCAGTGATATAATTCAGGAAGAAAGTTTTGTGATCTTCTAGGAGAGTTTCTAATCCTTGTCAGTTTACTGGATTGAACCGGTGAAGCATTTGCAAACTGCTGATAATAATATTACATTGGCTAAGAATTTGATAATATTTTATTGTTATATGAATTTGGGGTTTCATACTCTATCCAAAGAAAAGTACAGCCCTCATTGTGAGCATTGAACTAGTAGTTATATTAAAGTGACTATAGTGAAAGAATAGGAAAGATGATAGATTTATGAAAACACATGTTCTTATGTATGCCACCATATATCACAAAACTAGTGAAATAATTGGAGATGCTCTTTAATTCCGGTGCTACTTGTTTGAAATTTGAGACTATTCTGACAGCTCATGATCAAAGGAAAGGGAAACAACTCAGAATTGCACTGTTCTGTTTTAGTTTTAAGTAATGTTTATATCATTCTCTTTGCTCTACTTTGGGATGTTTTTACGTACAAGGAGAGGTGAGAATGAGAAGACTTCCAAGGAAGGGTTATTCTATCTTCATGCTTATCTGTATTATATCTGGATACTTTTCTTCCTGGGGAAAATGATGAGTCCCCTTGCAACTCTTTTAAGGAAAATTCTGATAACCTGGTGGATTGCCATTTTTAGTTACAATAATCTCTCATTCATGTACAGGTACATATCTTTTACTAAGACTCCAATATTTGAAAAGACTGGCATTTTATGATTTACATGACTTTTTAGTTTTATCATTTTACATAACTTTTTGATTAACAACCCAGGCCTTTGATGCTACTGCATAAACTGTAATTTCAAAAGGAATATCATTTTTAAGCAATCAGTTTCTTTCTTGTGAACTTATCTGCCCTTTGCCAGAGGCCTTCAATGATAAATAGACCATAAACTGAATATTTTCCCTCCATTTATCAGTCATTATTTTTAAAAGCAATGGGGTCTACAGCATTATCAAATGTTGCATAATTAGACTCCCATCATATGTAAACATATGGAGTTAACTCAAGCTACTTTTAAATATGAACATGCAGAACCAAAATTCAGATAATTTACATCATCTCTAAAGGCAAAAACAGAATCTTTTTCAGCATAAGATTTTCTGTACTGTGTCCAAGTTTATAAATAAAATGTTGAGCTTTAGGATTTAAGTTTTTCTCTGCATGTCAGATTCCCACCTACTTCAATTATATAAGCTTATCACTACCTGACAATGCCAGAACAGTAAATATACAATACTCCACATTGTGATATATAATTTACCATGGGGAATATGTTAAAGCCTAAAGTGGTGTAGAATTGCAAACTGGCTATCTATCTCTGAGTAAGTCTAGAGAACCATCAAATGACCAGTGGCTTTCTGTTTAACTGTTTGGGGTCACAGGAATCAAGCATTTTATTTGCCCTTTTCTTTATTGGACAAGCACAAATGAATGTTACTTTGTGGGACTTAATATCGCTTCCCTTATTGGTGATCTGGCATTGACTGCCCTCAAGCAAACTGTGGAGGAAGAAAAAAATGTTTCTAATGTAAGAATTTTGCGTCATCTTGCTGATCTTGCAGATGCTGGTTTTTTATTTTAACTGCAGCCATTGAATTGAAATGAAAGGCATCATAAAAATTGGGTACCCTACCACTTAGCGAGTATTATATTAATGACTTAATGAAGGAATATTGAATCAGAGCTGTGGGTGATTTGGTTAATTGTACAAGTTAACTTATTTTGTGCCCTCCCCTTGATATTGCTCTGGGGAGCAAAAGGGGCTTGTGATGTTTATAAAGTATATACAGTTGCAAGCATTGAACTATTAAGGGAGTGATTACTTGAGTATTTTCCAATTTGCAACACTAAAAAGGGATGAGTGGAAAAGATATCTTACTTCAAATTATGTGCTCAACTATAAAACATTTATGGCTTTTGGAATTTAAAAACTAAAAATGGCTATCTATATTTAGGTAATGCATTAGCCTGTGAACAAAATGCAGTAACAATCTAAGGAAAACCTCTAGGATGAGAGGTTTTGGGAAAGCTATGAGATATTGAAATTCAAAAGCCTCTTGGAACTTTTGTAATCTTATTTTGCTTAAAGCATGGGTGTTTAGACTTAATTGTTCCCTGACTCTTAAAGTTATTATACCTGAATATTTTAAATAAAACCCCCTCATGGAATCTGGTTAGCCTGAAGATAATGATAAATGACCCACTTTGGGACTCTGGAAATATTCAGACACTTAATAACTTGTAAATTGCTCCATTTCAGAAATTCTGAAATCCCTAAGGAATTTTCCTCCTCCCCCCATAGCTCATTGCAGTAAACCTCTGGGGAATTTTCCCCCATTGTCAGTTTAGTAAATGCTGGTTGTTTCTTCTCCCAACACTTTACCACTGAAAAGAATGTAATAGTAATGAGCAAAAATGAATTGTGTAGACTAAAAAATAGCTATATAAAGGTAAAAAAAAAATGTAGGAGGAGAGGAACAGGTATTTCCATATCCACCCCCTATTTGAAGTTTAAAAAGTGATGAAATCTGCAGTGGGTCAAATTCGGAAACTGTTACCAATGAAGGCTATTTGTGGTGATGGTGGTGGAAGAGTTGGAGAATGAGGGATCAGGAAGAATAATATGGAATAAGATGGTCAACATTACACATCATTTGGGTGGTTTGGCATTTGCTAATTTTCATTGTGGCCATTCTTCTGCTCAACCAGTCCCTAATACATTTTTCCTGATGTACTTGGGCAGGTATGTTTCTATAGCCAAAGCTGGTAAGACTGAACCCAGTAGAGGAAGTCAAATAAAGGAGCCAGGCAGGTTCTCAGATCACTTTGACAGAAAATGTTGAATGCAATGTACTCATAAAACCCTCCCTCATTTCAGAGCTTGTAAAGCTATAACACTTTTCCTGAAATGATTATAAGTCTTACCGTCAGGGTAGTAGCAGTATTAAAGAAAGGATCTTTCATTCTGAGATATGTAATGTAAAGTTTTAGTGACTAACTGGGAATACTAAACACAGATCTAATGTTGGAATTGTTATAAACTTGATTTCTGAAGAATTTCTCTCACCTTGGGCAACAAGTTTTTATTCTTCACAGTCTTGACTTATCCTGGCTACACTCAAAATAAATTAGACCTTCCAGCCAAATCTATGGATTTGGTTTGTTCTTTTTTTTTCTAGTGGAATTTGTGTGTATGTGTGTGTGTGTGTGTGTGTGTGTAATTGCAACATTAGAACTTTGCTCCTAAAATATGCCGAGATTTTTATTTCTTTCAAATTTTGATACGTCTGGCATCTATGTATACTCAAGGGTAGCAGAAGAAACCCTCCATCACTTTTCAAGTTAGAAGTTGTGAGTGAATTGTTTGGAGTTGGGCGGATCAGGAATTATATATATATATTGAAAACTCCAAAATATCATAAGCAGTATTTCTTTACTTTTCCTAGCTAGTAACCATTTAGTCCATATATGGTCCACCATATATCCAAGTCTTCCTTTTCACACCAGTCTCCCTTTTTGTCTCCCCCATTTCAAGACCTGCCAGGTTTATTCTACCACTACCTGCACACCCATGAACAAAGTTCTATGTAGAAAAGGGCTCCAAGGTCTAAACATTCTACTTTCTTTCTACATAACCCTGCTAGATGAGCTGCAAGTTATTACAAGGCATACTTGAATGAGTCTAATATTTTCACTGTCTTCAGAGTAGAACATCTATGAGCAGGCAAGTCCTTTTAATGATAATGTTGATTGCCTTTTATGCTGTAATATTGATAAGTTATTATGCTAATAAAGACTTTTCTCCCTTATTATATCTAACCTACAGCACCATTCAAACTGATGGCATAGGAAACAGGACATAAAGTAAGAGGGTAAAAGAGAATGAAATTTTATCTTGACACAAGGATTCTTGCAGTCTGTGTGGTGGTTAAGAAATGATTTCTGTCCTCAGCAAATTGATATTTTGGAGTGTGACATTGTGATGAGTTGGATTGGTGATATTGGCATGGAATTGCAGTAATCAGCATCTCACTGGTTGTTAATTCCCCACCTCTGGCCTAAAGGATGGGCACCACATTTGCATCGTACTTCACATGATATTTGAGCTGGTGTTGCAATTTAGTCCAGAAGAATATTTCATAAATAAATATCCAAATTACATATGCAAAAACATTTTTAAAAAGTAAAGAGAATTTAAGAAAAAAATCCATGTCTTTGTCATCACAATATGCAATACGTAAGATACTCTAAATTTCACTAGTATATGGAATTCTAAGTGCAAAGACTGTAACCTACTTCTATATTATTCCTTGTCTCAGAGATCCTAACAACTTTAGTCAAAAGGAAAATAGAAGGAACTTTATTAAATTATGATCTCAGCGCAGACTCAGACACACTAAAGAAAGAGTTATCATTGGTATTCAGTGAATTGTACTGTTCCGTTTGGCAAAGTACAGATTTTCCTTCAGCATTAAGAGAATGGGCCATTTTCCTAAGTGGCGATATTTGAGGAAGCCAAAAAGGAAGGTTTATGAAAAATTGGGAATGAAGAATTTTGTGCCTGTGAGAATATTTTTCTTTCTCTTACAAATGCTCTACATCTTTTTAATTGTTCCTCACATGCTTACGGCAAAATCATAGCCTGGGATAAAAAAAATAAGATCACAAGTTAGTCATTGTGCTGATGACAAGTTAATAGTCATTTTCAATTTGCGTTTATGGTCAAGCATTGAAACTTTAAAATATTATGGGACAATTTTATTTCAAATGACTATAAATTCAACTGTTTCTAAAGGAAGTATTTAAGTTCTTTTTTCTTCTTATAAAGATTGACAAATGTCATAATAAGTGGTGAGCTGTGCATTCTACTGCTTTTTTGCCCAAAAAAATGAATTATTTTTGACATACATAATATTTGCATTTCAACTTTTCCTTTTAAGACATATTCTTGTATATTTTTGAGGTAAATTTGAAATGTTTTAGAAAATATGTAATATTACTTTACTTGCTCCTTGAAAAAATATGGTGTTAATAATTTCCTAGAAACTCGTGGTTTGGTCAGTTTGTGAGGACATTCTTGAGGATAAATTTGTTATGACAAATCACTGATTGTCACTGAAATGATGTTATGGTTCCGCAAATGAAAATAGTATCAATAAGCAAAAGCAGTGGTTCTCAGAGTGAGAGCAGCAGCATCAGCTACACCAGAGAATGTGTTCGAAATGCAAATTGCGGGGTTCACCCCTGACCTACTGAGACAGAACTCTGGGGGAGAGGGTGACTCAGCAGTCTGTAGGTAATAAGCCTTCCAGGTCATTCTAATGCACGTTTCAGAACCACTGACTACAAAATAAGACATATGTGTGCTGTGGACTACCTATAAGAATTTCTGTTTGTGTTTGAGCATGGTGGATGGAGTCTGAACACTGTCAGAATGTCATTTAGGGTCATTAAAAACACAAAATGTGTGAGAGCCAAGATCTCATTAGGTCCATCTCTGTTATCCCTCACAGGGTTTACTTGATACAAAGCCTCCACATAATGGTCCTTGAATATATATTTGTTGATCATTAAATGACAGGTAAGGTCATTTAGATAAGCTAAATTATTTTTCTCAGCCCTTGCTCAATAGGTAACCAGATTGGAAGTGATACTTTATGTTTTAAATTCATAGCAAAGTTCTCAAAGAAGTATATTGACATTTTGGTTTGCTTTCAGTGGTTTTGTTCTCTGACTTGGTTTGGGGCCATTGGGTAATCAACACTATTTGGAAAGTAAGGAGATCCATATAGTTATACAAAGCAGAAAGTGTGCTGGGATAGAGGCTCCCTTCCTGCCAGCTTCATCTAGAACCTGGCAAAACTTTGGTAGGTAGGAATATCACCATAACCTTTTTCCTTTACTTCATGAATGTTCTTTAGCCCTTGGATATATGCCAGGTTGGCAGGACATAATTGGTGACAATACACCATAACTGGAACAAAATTAATCATCATTAACAAACCTGACCTCCCACGGATAGACCCAGCATGATGTTACAGAAACAGAAATGGATTTAAGCTGGGAGATGAGACTTGAAATAAAGGATTTACTTTCTGAAAAAGCTTATTTATTTGAAATCTTTCATAGTACTCTGCTTTTGTTTTTACAGTTACCAATGGGAAGAAAAATCAAATGCATACAGAGTCCTCTATTGGCAGAAAATGGAGTGTAAGGCAGATTGGGTGGCCTTTTGGCCTTTTCCTTTGGCGGTGCATCCTTTACTTGAATTCTCACACTGTGGCTACCACAGTGAATCATGTGGCATTGGGGAAGACAATTAACCCTGTTAAGGATTTTCTTCCCACTAATAGAAGGGCAATAAACTTAAATTATCTCCCCAAACAAAAATGCTATGTAAGTGCTTTGAAATATAATTTGTTCTGGCAGCAATTTTTAAGGATATGACATTTTCATAGAGAGGTGTATAGTAAGAATCAATTTTATGACATAAAAGCTGAGGATTTTATTTGCAATTATTATTAAGTCTAATGATGATAAAAACTCATATTGAAGCCACCAGGGAACAAAAAGTATCTTATAATATTGTAGTAACATGTGCAAGGTTTCATCATGGACCCATACAAGATAGGTAGGTGAAGAAGGAGATTGGGTTTAAATGGCATCAAAGAACTGATTAATTCAATAAGAAATGCAATTACTCATCCCAATGCTAAGATACTAAAATGGAAGATAACTGGGGTCATTGCACTAATGGTACATGTGGTTGAATTGAGAAGAACTTTTATCAAGAATGGATATAGTCTTCCTACTGCCTCTATGCCTCTGGGCCCAGTGTTCCCTCTGCCCACACAATGTTCCTCCTAGAAAACTTCTATTCCAGGGGTTTTTAACTTTTTTGTTCCACGGACCCCTTTGCCAGTCAGGTGAAAACCATGGACCCCTTCTCAGAATGTAGCGGCAGATAGTTTTATGACACTCAACATCGGCATGTCTTTAAATTAAATTTTAGGATTATTCAAAATTACATTTTACAACTTTCCCATAATTTCAATACCTGATACCTAACACTGTTCAACATCTGTTCAAATAGTTGTTTTAGGCAAACATTTAGAAATTCAAGTTTTCCCATGGCATCATAAAACCATCTCTGCCATCCTTATCAACTTTTTGCAGGCAGTTATCCACTGCACTCAGAACATGCTACATCAAAATAAAAATCATACTAAGTCCACACTATACGGTGTATTATTTAATAAATATATTACACCCACACCAACACGTCCCCACAAGAATAATCTTTTTTTGAATTTTCAATTCAAGCTCATGGACCCCCTGAAATCTTTCCATGGACCCCTTGGGTCTATAGACCCCTGGTTAAGAACTCCTGTTCTATTCTTATGTTAAATTTCGTGCAGCACTTTCTTGCTGGAAGCTTTCAGACTTCTCTAGACAGTTATGTTCTCACCAAATAATACATGTATCTGCTTAATAACAATTACTCTTCTATGTTATAATTATTTGTTTCTATGTAAGTCTCTCCACAAGCTCTTTAAGGACAGAGATTCTGTCTATTACTTTTAACAATTCCAGTGTCTTGCCCAATATCTGTTGCATAGTAGGCACTCAGTTAATATTCTCTGAATGCAAGAATGGCCAAAAAGGACATAAAGTTGTTTGTCTTCTCAAGAGATGGAATATGACTTTTGAGTTCAGAAACATACATGTTCCTCCTTGACTTAAGCAGAACTAAACTTTTCACTTTAAAATATATAAACAGCATTTGAAGAAATGACAAAAGGGCCTCTGGGTTTGTGACAACAGATATGCTAATCCTCTGGAGGATGAATGGTTCCTGAAAGTAGAAACGGGTTTTGCATTAAGCCTGTCTTTCTCCATTGGTGTTGAGAAAAGCTTTGCTTCCAGAGACAGATATCTGTCCCTTTGTTTTGAAGCTTGGGTTAAAAACATAGCAGTCAAAAGTCCTTGCTGATCTTAATGAATGGGGCTTTGCAAGGGTACCATTGGTTTCAGCGAGGCTCTTTCTCACCAGAAACCTTAATTTCCACTATGACTCACTGCTGCTGCATTGAAAAACGTTACTTCTCACAACTCTGTTTTCCAGGATTTTGCCCAAAGAAAAATGGGCTCCACTTTATTTTAATGGAAAGTAAATAGCACGAAAGTGCTTATTGTGTTTAATAGATGGACTCTTTACTTGAGTAGTTTTTTAGACAGTGATATTAGGGCAGGAAGACTATGCAGGACAGATATTCTTGATCAAGAAAGGGCAACTATGATAAAAATTTTCATTTTTGTGTATCCTCTGAAGGAAATAAAAATAGAATGAAAGTATAGACTCCAGAAGTGGTGACTTTAGATGATCAGTGAGAAGTATATTTTAATGGATAGAACTCTTGACTTACTCTTTCATTATTTGTCACTTAATATTTAGTGGAAGGGATTCAAAGATGAGTAGGGTGATACCTCTTGTTTTCAAGATGCTCAATCTAGTATACAAATGAATACAATTACAATATAAAGTGATAAGTGCTATGTGGAGGAAATACAAAGCTTTATCGGACATTCACAAATCCCAAACCAGAACCCTACATAGGTGAGAGATTGGTTTAAAAAAAAAAAAGAATAGAATATTCCAGACACAGAAAAAATGCATGTAAAAGATGGAAGATGAAGAAACAAATTAGTGCACCTGAGGCTAACTAGATTATGAAGTGCAAGTGGTTAGGAAGGGTGAGAAATGAGGCTGAAAATCCATATCAGGGCTGAACTTTATCTTTCAGAATTTGATTGTCCTCTGAAGGCAAAGCGTGAGGGCAAGTAGTGCAAAGACAAGATGGTGAACTCTAAATTCTGGCCCCAGCCCTTTGACCTTGGGAAACCTTCCTGAGGCTCATTTCTTCAGGTAGAAAGTGAAGTTGATAACACATTCCTGGGCCATCTTTCAGGTGGTGTTTCTTCAAAAGTCGAAAGCATAATGCAAACAGAAGATATTAATAGCCAGACAGGCTTCACTTAAGGTAACTCTTAATAAGAACAAAAGGTTTGTTCATTAGCTTAATTTAAAAAGTTACCACCCACTTTCTTAATTGCTAATAATAGCTGGTCTTTAAAGGTTTTAATTTAGTGTTAACTTTTTAATCAAAAAGCATATTTTTTGAGTAATGCCAATCATTTGTCTGTGCCATAATTACCTCTTTCATAATTGAAGATGATATACTGATAACCATTTTCCTGGATATTGGTTGCTGATTAGTCTTTACAACCACATATAATGGCACATGACTGAGGTATGGGGTAAATTTAAAAAATACAGATTTTATTAGTTGAGATGCTGTTAGTTGAAAGTAATAGAAATTCTAAAAGAACTGGCTTAAAGAATGAGAAAATGATAATTTCATAAAACCAGAAATCTCTTTCTCTCTCTTTTAAATATAGAAGTCTCTTGATAGAGCACCTGGTTCTATGAGTGAAGCAGGTGCCCAAATAGCATGATCCAGGGCCCAGATTTTTTGTACCCTTCCATTTAGTCTTTCTCAGACTAGCTTCCATTATGGTCACTATGTGGCTGCTTCAATTCCACACTTGACCTGCAGACATGACAACTGACAAATGTCCAGTGGCTGAAGAAGAATTTCTCCCTTTGGGTTTCTTTTTAAGAAAAAGCCCCTCACAGATTTCCCCTCAACTCTTCTTGGCTCAAATTAAGTCTTATACCAATTACTTATCTAATATGCCGAATGATGCATGTGATTAAGTGGACAAAGTAGAGGAGAGGATTACAAAAAATAAATATGGTATTGCATTAGAAAGCATCAGGGAATTGGATGGCTTTGGAAGTAGAAAACCAAAAACATCTACCACAGAGATTGGTATAAAAGACTTTAGATTATGAGGGACATGTAATGTCCACCATAATGTGAACAATAGACAATGCCATTGTCCAAGTACTATTCCTATGAAGACATAATGAGCTAAAATATAACTTTGCCTCTGATCTCACAGCAGGGACTTCTACTATCACTTTTGAACAAAAAGGGGGAAAAGGGGTCCTAGTGTTATCTCATTCAGGCAGCCTTGCCTCTTGATATCAAGTGACTCAATAGCCAATCAATTTTTGCATTGTGTTTTCATTTTTCACATGTCACTAGGATCTTATCTATTTGGGGAAGATGAGGGAAAATAATGGTGGTCTTCTTCACCAAATAAATAGGGTTGTTCAGGGCCTGTCACAGTTGACTTCTTCTCTGGTACCTGGAGGGACTTGGATTATTTAAACACTCAAGAGCATTGGGACACCAAATGTCTCCTAAGGCCAAGAGGCAACACAAAGAGATATGGGTAAGATGTCCGACATTTTAAACTGTACTAAATGGAGAGAGCCTGTGTCACCTAAAGGTGCATGCCCACCCCAAAAGAAATACATTGGAGGGGTGCTGAGGAAGGGATCATGGGCTATATAGAATCACATCCTAAATACCTTTTATGGGGCTCAGAACTCCATTGTGACTTCTGGCTGTGCGATGTCTTTTGATCCCATGAATTGAATAACCAAATGCTGAACACCTGCAGACATAGTCGCCCACTTAGACCTCTGCCTTGACCTCTATTCTCAGCTGCTGCTTTTTACTTGACATTGCTACTCAGATGTCTTATAGACAGGATAAACTTAACATGGGACTTTTGACCCTTGCTGCCAACCCCTTTCTTACTTAAATTTTTTAAGTGATACCATCATCCTCTTTTCAGAGGTTCAAGCTAAAAACCTATAAGGTCCATCTTTTTCTTCCTTCTCTTCAATGCACATATTTAGTCCATGGGCAAGTCCTGTCCATTCTACCTCCTAAACATATCTCATGACTACCCACTTCTCCCCACATCCCTTGCCACCGCCAAAATGCAACATATACTCAAATCTCACCTGAATTATGGCAACGGCTGCATTGGACTCTTGGCTCCTCGTATGCTTCACTACAATCCATTTTTCACACACAAGCTCAGAGATTGTTTTAACATCTTATTCTAATCACTTTGCTCACTTGGTTAAAAGCTTAACATTGCTCTAGAAATTGATCCCAGATCCATTTCTGTTTTAGTTTCCCAGCTGCTAAAATAAATACCATGCAATGGCTTGGCTTAAATAATGAGAATGTGTTGGCTTATAGTTTTGAGGCTGGAAGTCCAAAATCAAACCATCATCAAGGTGCTGCTTTTCCCCAAAAGACTATGGTTCCCTGGGGCTGGCTGCTGGCCATACTCGGTCCTTGGCTTTTCTGTAACATGGCAATGTACATGGCAGCCTCTCCTAGCTTATCCTTTCTCTCTTGGGTTTCTTTGACTTTCAGCTTCTGGCTGCTCCCTGTGTCTTTATCCTCTGAGGCTTACTCTATAAGGCCTCCAGTTATAGGATTAAGGCTCATCCTGATAAAGTTGTGCCACACCATAACTAAAGTAACCTCATCTAAAGGTCCTATTTACAAGTGTTCACACCTGCAGGAATGGGTTGTGTTTAATATGCTCAACCTAGGATACAAATGAATGCAATTATAATATAATGTGATGAATGCTAAGTGGAGGAAATACAAGGATGACCCTGAATTTGCTGGCCCCTTTTTTCCCTCTGGCCTTATTGTATGTCATTGTCTCCACTGTTTACTGCTATCTAGCAAAACTGGCCTCCTTTCTGTTCCTGATCAAACCAAGCTCTTTGCCACACCAGGACCTTGGTATTTGCAGTTATTACAGCCTGGGGACTCTTTCCTGGCACTTCCATAGTGCGTCTCTGGTTTTAGCTCAGAGATGTCTTTCTGATGGCTCTGCCCTTCTAAGTTGTGGTCATCTTTATGCTATTGCTGCAGAATCTCATAACCAGATGCTGGTTATGTGATGTAGATAGTGCTGCTCCCCAAGTGTTGAAGTCATAGAGGAGGTGAGGAGGTGAGGCACCTGAAGACCTTTGTTTGTTATAATTGCTGCCAGAACCCTTGTAGGAGAAGGTTTTGTTTTACAAATGAACATTTCTGGATTCTGATTTCCAATTCTTTGCATATCATTCTGTTAGTGCAACAAATATTTATTGAATGCACAACAGATACTAATGTTCCACAAAAATGAGGATACAGAAAGGCATGAGACAAAGTGCCCTAACTTTGAGAAGTTTACAATCTAGATGGGGCTGGGATGAATGAGGGGGACATGGCAAAGTAAATCATCAATTACAATTGAGTTTGAAAAGTGCCGTGACCCAGATAAGCAGAGTGTGCTTTGGAAGATCAGAGAGGGGACACCTTACTCCAACTTGTAGGTTGGAGTGACCTTTGAACTGAGACTTGATGAGCAAGCAAGTGTAAGCTGAGTGAGGTCCTGAGGGGAGAAAAGGACGTTCCAGCCAGTGGAATGTATAAAAGCATCAGGTCAGGGAAAGCACTATCACCAGTACCACCACCACCACCATCACTGCCATCATCCTCATCATTGCAATCATCACTACCACGTTTAAGCACCTTCACCATATTTTTGCTTTTATGGCTACCTCTGATTCCTACAGTGACATAGCAAGGAGGCAATTATTATCCTTATTTTATAGATGAAGATGATGATTTTCCCAAGGTTTCCCAGACAGTCAGAAGCAGAGCTCATATCTGAACCCAAATACATTTGCTACAAACATCAAGCTGATAGCTTCGATTTCATACCTCTTAACGTTAGTGCTCTTTTGGCACTCTAGTGATCCCACTGGCTCTCAGGAACTAGTTACTGTAACTCAGCATCCTCTGCTGTTCTAATCCTCTGCATTCCTCCTTTTTTGCCGTCATTGTGATAATGCTCATCATTTTCGACTCAGTTCACTAAGAATTCACTTCCTCTCTGAAGCTTGGCCTGACCCTTGTTCCATCCCTCACAGCACTGCTTGCCTGGTGCTTTATTGGCCTTGTAACACACTATTGCCTTTACATATTTTTCTTCTCTCCCTTCCCATCTTTCCTACCCCATCCACGTTCCACAGCACACCTCACCCCCAACAAGACTGCAAGTTTCTTGAGTTAAAGACAGTATCTTCCTTGTCCTTGTGACTAGTGTCTAGCGCTGACTCTGACAAGGAATGAGTGCTCTAAAAGGACTTGCTGAGTGAATGAATCAGTAAATGAAGGCCATCCAATGAAATAGTATTGCTCTGGAATATTCTTCATATAGTCATGTGACTCTTTTTCCTGGCAAAAGATATAAATAGAAGAAAGGAAGCAAAATATTTTCTTGGATTTTTTCAAAGGATTTTCTTACCCCATTTTGTGTGTGTATGTACGTGTGTGTGTGTGTGTGTAGGGGGAGCATGGAGTGTGCATTTGTGACAGTGTGAGTGTTGGGTTTTAAAATGTAAATCCAGCTGCAGTTGGCCTATTGCTATGCTCTTTCATTTGTGTTTAGCTGAAAAGTTTTTTTAAAGTGATTTCAAATATGGAGGAATTTTTTTTAAGAATGGTAATTTTCCATACCATGAGGAAATGTCTTCTGAGTCCCTACTCTGTGCCAGCAATTTTCATATCCATGAATTTGTTAATTTTTCACCATATCCTTGCTAGGGAAAATGGTGGAAACAAGCATTTAATAAATAGCTGCTCTTAGTCAAGCCCTTTGCATTCAGCATCTCTTTTAATATTGCAGGGCAGACATGATCCTCTTTTTACACAAAAATATTAAGTGATTAATGAACTCAGTATGGAAGAAGTAGAACTGGTCTCCTACCTAGTCTGGCCTTGACTCCATAGTTCATGCTAGTTTTATTATACTGCATGATAATATTTTTTATGGAAAATAAGAACATCCAATTTAAGGATACTTCTTTCTAAAATGTATAAGCACTTAATCCTCCATATATGGATACATATGATATTCAGTCATCATATGTGGGTAGACATGTCTTTGCAAAGTCACACATTCTCATAATCATCATCTCATATGAGGTCTTCTTCATGTGTCACTAATGGAGATTGTGCACAGACAAGATGGGCCCAATCTGGAAATATCAGAATTGTGAATCAAGGGTTCAATGAGTCCAGAAAGTGTATCTGATGGGAATGCCAAGTAGGGCATTACACTATAAGCTAATTTCAAAGGTTAGCTTAGGGTCTGGGAGAGACAGGGCATTCAGAAGCAAGCACAAGTTAGCAAAGGTCTGAATGAGCAATGATAGTAAGTTCCTTTGGACTAGTGATTTCATATTAGGAACCCAGGCAGAGGAATCTGTAGCAATGTGGTCTAGCTATGGTCAGAGTAGTAATATTAGCAACAGCAACCAACACAGAAACATGTTTATAGTGTGCAAATATTTGCAAAATTTTTAGATAGTTTCTAACTGAATGTCAACTACAACCTTGTAGAATACTATAATATAATTGATAATATATGATATGAAATGCAGAAGGAAATACATTATATTGCTATAAGAGCAATAGCAATATGTAAAGAAGTGTCACTTCATTGTATTGTATATACTATATTGTATTATACCCTATCTTGTATAATGAAGTGCAATTGATTTAGGAAAGACCCTTGATAAAGTGTCTTTATTATATTATATACAATGCAGTATATTGTATTGTACACTATATTTTGTTATATTGATATAGTGTATACTGTATAATATTATAAATTATATTTATATAATCACTCTATATGAGATAAAACACTATATTGTATTATAAATTGCAATTGATTTTGGAAAGACAGTTGATAAAGAGGATGGTTGTGACTATCTGGACAAAATACTTAGTGTATTTAAAGTATTGGTATGGAATGTTCCTGGTCAGCAAAATAGGGAAGAGGAGACAGCTTACATTTTGGAAACCATGGCGTGCAATAAGCCAAGGGCACATATAAAGCCAGGGCTAGGTGGGCCAAAGATATCAACAAATGTATCACTCTGTTCTGGGCTACTATGATTATAGAGTTCAAATTCTGTCAGTGATGGTACAGTAGGAGAAAGCCAAGGGCAAATGTAGAAAACGGTTAATAGGAATGAAGCTATCCATGCCTCATCTAGTTCCAGTTTAGGGGAATGTTTGGAAAAAAGTTTGAAATGAGTTTCAGGACTAGAACAAGAATGAGATATAGGAGCATAGTCTTGGGGGTATCAATAAACCTGAGCTTAGTCTGAATGCTCAGGAGATCTCAAATACTGAATATGTGTTACATCTTCTCCTGAGACTATCAGTCAAAACAAATAAACTTAAGCTTTCCTGTATCCACTTGGCCTCACTTGGTCTAACTCAGGGTTTCTCAACTTTGACATTATCAACACTGTGGTTCAGAAAATTCTTTGTGTGTGTGAGGCTGCCCTGTGCACTGTAGGATGTTTGGCACATCCCGTTATGTGTCAGTAGCATCTTCCCCAAAATGTGGTCCCGACGTTTCCAAATGTCCTCTGGGGAGCAGAATTGCCCAACTGAGAATCACTAGCCCAATAGGGGCCGCTCCTGCAGGTGAGGGGGTCCTGAGACCACAAGTGTGTGAGGCTGGTTCTGGTCTGTGGCTTTGTAAAGTGGGAGCCACTGTAGTGGTCTACCCCTGGTCCTTTCTGATCCTGAGAACAGTTTAGCCACCCAGTGGGCCTTAGAGGATTCAATAATTGCCATCCAGGAATTTCTGTTAGAGTTAGGAGTCTATCCCCAAATCACATGGTAGAACTGATACTTGGAATGAAGTCCTAACCCTCTATACCTTGTCACTTTTCTGTGCAAGGGGATTTTACTCTATGTTTTGCAAAGCCCCAGGCCTCAGGTATATTGAAGGAGATGCAAAACGAGTGGGACTTCAGGGCCTCCTGCATCTCCACTCCTACTCCTGCACTGGCCAAAGCAGCATGGCTATCTTTATTACATATTGATGAGGTTTAATGCTCCTATTAAAAAATAACAGGTAAAATTTTCCACATTATATTTTTATGCCTGCTGGAACTCGCAGAAGAGAGAACAAATATTAACTGAGAGAGCCAGTCAACAACATTCTTTATGTCCTGTTGAAAACCCCCATTTTCAAGGGTAAGACAAGGCTGAGTCTGTGGGAGTATTGGTTTTTAAGCTGCAAGGTAGAAAGATGGAGACTGGCACCCAAAAAAGCTGTTTAATCATCCACTCCAAGCCTCTTTCCAGAAAAAGCCACTTTCTTGCCTCCATATTTCATTCTTCCAGGCTGCCCTGAGCTTCTCTACCAAAGTTGTCTCTTGCCAGAGCCTTAGCAAATTGCACCTGTTCTTTCAAATCTAAATTCTCTTCCTGATGGCATCTTGCTTGGAAATCTTCAAATTCCATCTTAATCCAGGAATTTCTAACTCTCCCCTTTGTCATAGGATAGAACATGATCTCTGGGCAGGAGAAATTCAGCTTGACCACTCACAGCTCCTGCCTGTCAGGATAACTGAAATTCTACATCTTGAGATGGACTTTGTTAGATAAAAGGTTGACTGCACTAGTTATCATTTTCATATAAGCAGGCTTAAAAATTTGACATATGTATATTTTGTCAGCCAAAGATAAACCATCTATTTCAAGATGGCAATATTGCATAATTGTTAAGAATGTGTGCTTTGGAATCATACTGCTTGAATTCATATTTCAACTTGCCACTTTTAGCAATGTTATCTTAGGAAAGTTTTCAAAATCTTTCTGAATCTCGTTTCTTCATCTGTAAGAAAGGTAAGACTGTTACCTATATTAGAGGGTTCTGAGAATTAAATGAGATGCTACATGTAAAACATTTAAGATAATGTTCAGTAAATAATAGCCGACTCTATTGTTATTGCTTGTTTTAATCCTAGAGGCTGCACTGCATGCCTATTATGAATTAGAGATCACTGATAAAAATAAATGCAATTTTGGACATTGTTTTGTCCAATTTCACAATTATCTCCAAGTTTTTGGAAAATGGGGGTTATAATGTATAGATCAAGAAAAATATAATAAGAGCAAGGAAAAATGTCTTGAAATCAATTTTAAAGTACTAAATCACTCTGGTAAGAAGCAAATTCTTACTATAATAAGGCGGTAGAGTCCATATATTACACATGTAAAAATGTGATTTACTTTTCTCTCTATTAGTATAAACTCACTCTAATAACAGTGAATTAAAACAGGATTTGTTGGGTCTGAATGGAATTTCTGCCATCTTGTTTGACTGCTGATTCCAAAGGACAAAAGGGAGAACTTTCAAAAAGAAAGTGTTAATGTCACTGAAACTTATACCAAATGTCTGATACTTTAGACATGAAAAAAGTCTTATAATAAATGGATAAGTAGCGTGTTTAGCTAAGTAAATATTTTATTTCATTATATTCTTAATCTAGATGTTAGAGAAGAGTATAAACAATATGACACCTTTACCGATTGAGTAAATTCTAGGAATGTTAAGGAAAGTGTAGCACAGAAGGAGCTTAATAAATGTGTGTTGAGTGTCTATTGAAAGCACTTCGTTCTTAATCACTGCCATTCCCTACATCATGCATGTTCTGGTGGTTGCTGTGACCCCTTTCCATTAGCTGAAAACAAAACATTGTCTGGATGTTGTCATAAGGCATGTGACACGGACCCTGGGGGATGCAATCAGTGACCCAGGCATTATGCCAAGATATGTTTTGTTTTAGGGACTCAAGTTGGTAATACCCAGATCACTGCTTATATTACTCAGTGTTACCTTTATGTGTTTCATGCTGCATGACAATGTCCCGGGTCAGAACCATCTGGAAGATGTACACATATATAAGTTCCAGTTACAGAAGGGAAGTATCTCTGCTGCTATTACAAGAGGTCTCAAAGTAAGCTATATTATATTTCAAAAGGTTACAAGCAACTTACATTAAATAGTAATGGAAACCCATATAGTTTATCATAGGACATTGCCATTCCTATAACATGTTTTTACTATAAAATTTTTATGTTAATAATTGTTCTTTCATTTTATGTATCATGTAGTACAAGACCATATACTATAATTTTAATCAAGTGTGTCAAATAGGGTAGTTTACTTTTGTAAATCATCCCTTTGCAATCAAATACATTTGAGATGACTCCTCTTAATTTTTTTGTAATTCTAAAAGCTTATGTTTATGTTGATTGTTATGTTTTTTTTTTTTACAATACTTTTGAAAACTTACACACAAAGAATCCAATGATGGTAAACCTAAGTCCTTTCTTAAAATTTGGCACAGTACTGCCTTTTAAAAATCTATAGACATTTTGCAAGTAGCTTAAGAATAGCTGATATAACTGATTAGTTGATATTTCCCACAAAAATCTCATTTGTATAGACTACAGTAATTCTGAATATATGATGATTCAGATGTTAGCCGTATAACTGTATAGTTAAAAAAAGAAAGCTCTACTGAGCAAATTCAAAATTTAAAGATAACACAGGAAATACATTTAAACTATTCAAGGAACAAACTTTTTCAAGTTTTTCATTTTATGGAAAATATGGAACACTGCACATTACTTTTACTTATTTGTTAAAGACCAATTCTCTTTTAAGTCCTTCTATTCCTACTGTAAATTTTGTAGCTCAGTTTGTATTATTCTCTGTATATGAAATTCATAAAGCTGCATTTTAAAAATAGAAGTCAGGTTTTCATGAATTCAAAATGCCTCTTCTTTTAATTAGTCCAAATTAGATATTATGTTTCTCACCAAACAAAATGTATCCTTACATCAATTGAACAAGAGTTTTTGATGAAATATTCCCTAACAGAGACTAAGTAATTGAGATATAATTGTTTGTAGGTGAAAAATAACTGCCACTTTCATGGCAAATGTGCGCCTTAATGCCGATGATTTCCATGATTATGATGTGTTTTATGCTGCTTTTTATACCCCTGTTTTGGAAACACGCATAGTACCAGTTAAGGCAAAAGCATCTTAATGTTTGTTTTAGTGTTTGGCAACAAATAGAGTCTATAAAATATGTAGTAGTTAATATTAAAAGCGCATGCCAGATTGTAACATAAAGAGTTTATTCAATCTCTTTAGAGGCATCAATTGAAAGCTTCATCTGAATGAGTTCTCATTTTGCATTTCAGTTTCTTAGGATTTTCAGCAGGTGAGCTCTGGCGAAGTTAGGAGGCATGTCTTTTTTCTCCAGGTTGGCACAGCCTCCAATTGAGGGCACTTAACGAGCCTGCCTGCTTCTTTCTTTTGTGAGGACTTCTGGCGGAGAACTCCCTCAGTGCCCACGGATTTGCTGAGTGAGCAGCCAACACTCGACGTTGTTCCTCTTGAGCCGTCTGTGTGGGAGGGCGAAGATGGAGAGAAGAGCCAGGACTTCTAATTCTCCCCTGGTCTTGGTTGTTCACTGGTGGAGAACAATTTTGTTTACCATGATTGCATCCTGCCAAGGATGACTTTACTTAGGATTTGATTATTTTGCCTCACTCCACCAACCCTCCCCTTTACCCACACACTTCTTCATTCCCAATAATGATAAGGTTCCTTTGAAAACTCAGGTAGTAAAATTCTTCGTAATGTTGCATTACACGCTTGAAGAAAGAAGATCTAGACACAGCCATGTCTCGCTGGTGCAGAGGACCTGTGCATGAGGAGAAAAATGCTTGCTTTGCATTTTGGTCAGCCAGCTATACTTCAAGCCGCTTATAGGCTCGGGCAAGTTATATAAACATGTTGGGACTCAGTTCCCTCATCAGTAAATTGGAGGATAATGGAAACAGTATGTTGATAGGTCTTGGTACACACTGAATATGACAACTATTAGTGTTATAAAAGACAGTCCACATTTGTTTTGAAAGAGAGTCTACATCTCATGTCTGTATTTAGACATAAGAACAATGGAAAGGGAGAAAGAGACAGGAGGGACAAAAGTGGAAGGGAAACGAGTGCTGTGTGGAGGCCGGGTGTGCTGGTGAAGTGGCAGGAGATCAGGAGGGCTGGGCCCTCAAAGAGACAGAGCTCCTCCTCGTGAATGCAACGGGATAAGTACTTGGGTGTGGGGTGTTCATCCTAAATGCGGCACAGCTGAGAAAAAACTGGAACAGCCTGTGCTTGTGCCGTGGAACGGCAGGAGCAGAGTGAGCAAAGCAAACCAAAGATTATCCCACACTGCAAGGTGATTTCCTTTTTTTTATAATAAAATTTTATTTGAGTAGTTTTATATTTACAGAAAAGTTGCAATTGCAGTGCAGAGAGTTCCCAAATGCCCCACACCCAGCTTCCCCTAGTATTAACATATGACATGACTGTGGAACATTTTTCCCAACTAAGGAAGGAGTACTGTTACATTCCTATTAACTCAACTCCATTCTTTATTTGATTTCACTAGCTTTGTCCCTAATGTCCTGTTCCTGTTCCAGGATCCCATCCAAGATCTCACATTACATTTAGTCATTATAACTCCTTGCCCTCCTCTGGGCAATTTCAAAGACTCCCCTTGTTTTTGATGACCTTGACAGTTTCAAGGAGCACTGGTCAGATATTTTGTAGAATGTCCCTCAATTTGGGTTTGTCTGATGTTTCTTTCATGGTTACATTGGGGCTAGAGGTTTTGGTGAAGAAAACCTTGGAGGTGAAGTGCCACTCTCATCACGTTAAGTTGAAGGTCCATGTTACTGACATGGCTTGTTATTGATAGTAACTTTGCTCACCTGGCTTAAGGTAGTAACTCTCAGATTTCTCCACCATGAATCTACTCTTTTTTCCTCCCTCTCCATCCTGTACTCTTTGGCAGCAAGTTGCTAAGCACTGCCTTCACTTAAGGGTCAGGGAATTAGGCTCCATCTCCATTAAGGGGTATATGCATAACTATTTAGAAATCTGGTTGCCACCATTCGCCATCCATCTACTTACTTTTCCATCCAGTTATATCTTTTCAGTGGTTCAGAATTGCTAGCTTGTATTTCCTGTGAGAAACAACTTCACCAACTAAAGTACAGTGGTTATATTCAATTACATTTGTCTTTAGTCTTAAACTTTCCAGCACTTTCCAAAATTACTTAGGTCAGCAACTTCTTATCCCCCTCCCCACTTCCTTCAGTGAGGTTATGGCATGCATTTTTAATATAGTTAGATTCTTTTGTTGTAGTCTGAATTCCATCATGGGATCCCCCAAGCTCCTAGTTTTGTTTTGTTTTTTTTTTAATTTGTGTGCATTAAGATTACTATTTGTGCTATAAAGTTGTAAAGGTTCTGACAAAAGCATAGTGTCATGTATCCATCAATACATTAATACTTTCAGAATACTTTCGATGCCCTAAAAATATACCCTGTATTTCATCTAGTCAACCCTCTTCCTATCAAACCCTTTGCAACCACTGATCTGCTTTCCATCTCCGTAGGTCTGCCTTTTCCAGAACATCATATGAATGGCACCATACATTATGTAGTATTTTCAGATGGGCTTCTTTCATTTAGCAATATACATTTAATGTTAATTAATGTTGTAGTGCAGATTAATAGCACATTCCTTTTTATTGCTGAATAGTATTCCATTGTGTGGATATACCATATTTTGTTTATCCTTTAATCTATATCGAAAGATATCTTGGTTCCTTCCAGTTTGGGATAATTATGAATAAAACTCTTATAAACATTAGCATGCACATTTTTTTGTATAGACAAACATTTTCAAATCAGTTGGGTAAATACCTAGGCATGTGATTAGTGGGTCACATGGTATGTGAACATAATGGCCTATCAAATATGTTCATATCCTAATCCCTGGAATTTGTGACTGTGTTACCTTATATGGCAAGAGGCACTCCAAAGATGTGATTAAGAATCTTCATGTGGGGAGCTGATCCTGTATTATTCAGGTGGGCTTGGTGTAACCACAAGAGTTTTTATAAGTGAGACTCAAGAAACAGAGTCAGAGAAGGAGATGTGGCAATGGAAGTAGGGAGCAGAGTGGTGTGATTGCTGGATTTGAAGATGGAAGCACGCCTTGAGCCAAGCAATGTGGGCAACCTCTAGAAGCTAAAAAAGGCAAGGGGACAGACCTCCCCAACAGCTTCCAGAAGGAACATACACCTTGATTTTAGGCCCATAAGATCTATTTCAATCTTCTGACCTATAGAACGATAAGATAATAAATTTGTGTTGTTTTAAGCCACTAAATTTGTGGAACTATTACAACAGTAATAGAAAACTAATATAATTGGTGGGTCATATGGTTAAGTCTGTATTTACCTTTATAAGAAGCTGCCAGTTGTCTTCCAAAGTGGCTGTGCCACTTTGCCTTCCCACCAGCAATGACTGAGCCTTCCCATTGCTCTGCATCCACACCAGCAATAGCGATTGCCAGCATTTTGGATTTTGCATTTCCCTAACGACAAATGCTGAGCATCTTTTTATTTGCTTATTTGCCAGCAGTATATCTTCTTTGATGCAGTATTTGTTCAGATCTTTTGCCCATTTATAAATTAGTTTTTTGTTTTTCTTATTACTGAGTTTTAAGAGCTCTTTGTATGTTCTGTATGCAAGCCCTATAGTAGGTGATTTGCAAATATTTTCTCCCAGTGTGTGACCTCTTTTCATTCTCTTTACAGTGACACTCAGAGACCAAAAGTTTTAAACTTAAAAAAAAATTAAAACAAATTTTTTAGTTAGTAAAGTTGTGACCTCACAAAGCAATCATGCATAATGTGAGAATTCCTGTACATCACCCCTCCACCAGCACCTTACATTGTTGTGGAACATTTGTTACAGATTATGAAAAACATGATCAGACTGTTACCACTAACTATGGTCCACAGGGTACACTTGGTATATTTTTTCCATACAGCCCTTATTATTCATGTATGTATTAGTATTGTATATTTGTTATAGTTCATGAGAGAACAATTTCATATTTATATTGTTCCATCTTTCACCACATGGTTCTCTGTGTTATACAGGCCCATGCCTTGTACAATCTATCCAAAGTGTACACGCAATGGCTCTGACTTTCATGAGATAAAAGGTTTTTTGTTTGTTTGTTTATTTCTTTTTAGGAGGTACTGGGGATCGAACCTGGGACCCCGTACATGGCAAGCAAGTGCTTAACGACTTGAGCTACATCTGCTCCTTGACAAAAGTTTTTAACTTTTGATTTTATTTTTATCTCCAACTGTATCCTCTACTATACAGAAATACTCCACTATTTTCAGAAAACAACAACCTAATTTATTTTGCTGTGTATAATTATCTATTATCTATTATATTTAAAAGAAATGTTCTATCTGGAGCAGTATAAGTGGTAATCTTAGCTCTTCCATTTCGGCAGGAAATGACTGCTGGGTCTGTCAGAGCTGCCTTGCAGGGACTCCTTGGTCATCTGAAACTCATGGGTGAAGGTTGGAACTGGAGGAAGCCTATATCTTCTAGTTTGAGTACAACATTCACGGGCACCCGGCTCAAGGACCTTGGTTCAAATTCTGCTCTACACTTTCTGGTTGTGTGAACTTGCAAAAACTGCATAACTTCTCTGAACTTTGGCTTTTTCGCTTGTAAAAGGAGGACAATACCATTCACCTGCCTCGAGGTGCAGTTCAAAAAATATATACAAAGTGCTTAGCACAGGACCTGACACAGAGCAAGTGCTCAGTAGATGTTACTTCACGCTCGCCTTTCTTTCTCTCCTGTGCTCCACATTTTCTTTCAGCATGTCCTGATTTTCTGTGGTAGAACTGCTTACTACGCTGTTGTTTTTTACTGCAGTTCAAGACTTTGAGGGTCTTTTCTATTTCTTTCTAAACTGGAAATGGTTCCTCTTACTGAGATAGGTGATTTTCCTGCTCCCAGCAAGTGGCTGTTCTAGCTTTTCCCAATATCTAGATCTGAGTTCTTGAGCTGGTAAAGGGCACATCTGTTACAAAACAAAACACCTGCAAGCTCTGTTTCCTCTTATCTTCATTTCCAATCCATCGTCAAGTCCTGCTGACTTTAACACATAAAGATCATTTCAATCAACCTATCATATTTTTGTATAAAAAGATGGTAGTATTTTGGATACTTGGAGTATTGCTTCAGTTTCCCCTCATGGAAAATGGGGGTGGTGGTGGAGGGAATAATACCTCTCTCAAAAAGTAATTGCGAGAGTTAAATGAATTAATGTAGGTAGCACAATTAGAATAAGGCCTGGCACTAAGCACCCAGTAAATTTGGATCATCATCATTATTTCAACAGAGTTGAAACAGCTTTTTCTCCATTTTGAAAAATAACCCTTCAATGTCTAGTTTAGAGCCTTGCCCTGATGGGTCCCATCTGATTGTTGATTTCTTGTGATAGTGATTTTTTTTTTTTTAGGTACGGGGCTGGGGATTGAACCCGGGTTCTCATATGTGCAAAGCCAGTGCTCAACCACTGAGCAAGATCGGCTCCCCTGAGTTGGTTTTTGTTTGTTTGTTTTGCTTGTTTGTTTTTGTTTGTTTGGCTTTATATTTTTAGGAGGCACTGGGAACCGAACCTGGGCCTCCCATGTAGGAAGCAGGCACTCAACCACTTGAGTGACATCTGCTCTCCTGATTCATTTTTGACTATCTAAAATAAAAAACAAAGCAAGAGGCATAATTGAGATATGCTTTGGGAACTATGAATTCAAATTCCCAGCCTGCAGTAAATCTCTTATACTCTCTGAAAAAAATGAGACTAGAATGCAATCTTGGCAAAATATGGAAATGCTTCAGTTAGAAACATCAGAAATATACCTTAAAATTATAGAAAATATTACAAATAAAACCCCTGAGCTTTAAAAAAATATAAAGCAAATAACTGTGAAATAAAATTCCCTTGCTTTGGATTTAATGTGAGGCAACCATTTAAATGATGTTGAATTGGACTTTGATAAGAAAGTAGAGATTCCCATCTTGCTGATTCAAAATTAAACATCAAAATTAATGCTTAATTGTTATAGAATTTCTGTTTGGGGCAATAGAAAAGTTTTGGTAATGGATGGTGGCGATGGTGGCACACTTTGTGAATGTAATTAACACCAACGAATTACATATCTGAATATGGTTAAAAGATAAAATTTTATTGTGTGTATATGTTACTAGAATTAAAATTTTAAAATGGGACTGTAAACACAGAGAACCCTAATATAAACCATGAACTATAGTTAATAGTACAATTACAATAAAATTATTTTATCAATTGTAACAAACTTTACAATTGCAAAGTGTTAACAATAGGAAAACTGTGTGAGGCAAGGTATATGGGGACTCTGTATTTTCTGCATGATTTTTCTGTACACCTACAACTTCTCTAATAAAAAATAAATGCCCATTAAAAATTTAAAAATAGACAATTTCAAGTTTTGTTATGAAAGTAATAAGTGGTAACAGGGCCCTTTAATGGATGTCCTTTTAACATACTATCTAAAGCATGGATTACAAATGCAGTTGCCTAGAGAGGTCAGCAAGAGAATCAATGACTGGATGGGAGAAGGTGCTGGCCTGGAGGCCTCACAGCCCATCCACAGAAGACAATTGCTTTTTATTGCCATCTGATTATTGTCTTGCAGAAATATGAGTGCAGATCTTTCAAGAGACTTTGGAAACTTGGGTTTTCATGCAAAAATTTCTGTTTTTTACATTTTGGAAACTAATTTGGATTTTTTTTAACATTGTGAGAGTCAAACTATATGCCTGCAGATCAGGCTTGGCTTGTATTGTTTGTTTGCTGTCTTTGACTTAGAATCTTCTTTAGGCTATATTACTCTGTCTTTCTGTCAACTTGTATATGCCATTTTACCTTGCACCATGCCACCTAGTAATATGTGCTCAATACATGTGTTCTGTTGACTCAATTTTATTTTAATCCTGAGTCTTTCTGATTTTAATCAATGGTTTGGGTCATTAATAATAGCTCCAATTTGCTATCCATTTATTTGTCAGCTACTGTTGTGAACTGTACATATATCTCTCTTATTGTTACAATATTCTATCGTTGTTATTCTCATTTTATACACGGGGAAACTAAGAGAATATATGGTTTTTCTAAGGTCCCAAGACTGGTGGCCAAGATGGGCTTTATATCAACTTGTCTGTCTGCTCTTTTGAGTAAATTAGAAGTTAAAAAAAGGAAGGAGAGGTCCAGATCTCCTCCAGGTTTTAACATTGTCCTGGAACTGGCTAACTGGAGGTGCTGACCAATGTTTACCTGTCTGGACAGATATTTCCTAGAACTATTCCACTGGATGACCTTGTTGGGCTTATAGTATAGAATGTAGACAATATAGGATAAAATAAATCTTCCACTTACAAATGGATTGCTTTCCAAATGTTCATTTGTAAATCAGTTATTTGGAACACAGAATTCATTTTCCTGCAGAAACAGTTACAAATGGAGGTTTTGTTTCCCCTGAGGCTGGTCCTCAAAAGACTATTTAGCCTTAATGTATCTCAAATAGTATACATTTGCCATGAAAATGTGTAGCAAACGGAACTCTTGTAATTCTAATAATTAAATAAAAGCAAAAAACTGAAATTGAATGAGAACTTTACAATACATCTTGAATGCTTATTTGAAGGAAAGGCAGATTTACCCAGAGGAAAATGTAGAACTTGGAAAATAATTTTGTAGGGAGTGAAAAGGGGGATTGTGGACACTTTCAAAGTACTTGAGAAAATAATGAAATCATGTCCTTGGAATATCTGATTTCATTTCATGACTTCTAGATTTTTTAACCCTAATCTCCTCATGATTAAAACTGTTTATGGATGTCCATGTTACATTAAGGGGAAAGGCATGTAAGAGGGAGGAAAAGGAGAAGATAAATGGAGGACGATTTCCTAATGATGCAGAGGCTGAGAAAAACAAGTGAAAGAAACTTAAAGGTCATATCTATGTTTCCATAACAATTTCTCCGTGATAGAAATAGCCATGAACTGTGGGCAGTGGGAGGAGAGATGCATAATTTTTAATTCCTCATGAGGGAGAAAATTTATGGTAAAGATTAGTGTACTAAATATTTAGTATGTTAACTATTTATTAAACAAGGGGGATATGGCCTCCAAATAAAAAAAATCCTACAGTATTTTAGATACTAGATTTTCTCATCCATCTTGTTTAGCCTTCAGCCATGAGGGTAACAGGAAAATTTTTCTGTGTATTGCAGATGTCTAAATTGTTGAGGAGAGTTGAACAAGATCCTGACACTTCCAGTGTGTTTGCAAACAGTCACTTGGAAGACATTGTAAACGACAACAGTAACAGAGCAGAAGTTCTTGTCAGACATACCTTTACCTAGAAATAGAAGAGATAAAGATGTTTGGAAGAGAAGGGTATCAGGTCCACAGGACAAATGTAAACCAGGGTGAAGAAACCCAAAACTAGCAAGAATAAACAAAATAGGTAGCTCGAAGTTGAAATGGGCAGTCACATAGTGTTTCCCTTTGTCATTCTCTCAGAATTAAGATGGGGTGCTGGCACTAGCCCTCCCTATCATTAAGCCTTCCTGGGTTAATTGGCCATTCAGACTGAATTACTCCTAAACCACTCTGAACTAAACACAACATAGAAAAATCAAAAGCACTGCTGTGTTGCCACAGTGCCCAAAGAATGTCATTAACACAGCTGTGTTTTAGGGAATTTTTAACCCAGCTGTGTTGTTTTTTGAATCATTTGAATTTGAGAACTGGGTTCTCAGCAGGATCAGTTATTAACATTTTCAGTAATGATAAAAAGAATCAAGCATTTCTTGCCTCTGAAGGATTGTATTCTTTTTGACTGGTGAAATCAAAATCCATTTTTATGAGTTTCTCATTTAAGCTTGCAGTTTCATGTCACCTTTTAACCTGTGAGGATTTAAGATAGTTAAATATAATTTTGAAGAGGCATGATTTTGGTGAAATGACTGTTTTAAAAAATATCTAGGGTGAAGTTGGAAATGAAGTCTCTCCAAAGTAAATACTTATCATTATTGAAATATTTACTTACAAAATTAAAAATATAGATATTTGTCATTGCTTTTTGGTAATTAACACCAAGCTGTTTATAAGCAGACCAGATTAGAGTTCTAGCAATAAAAATATATAGATCATGAAATATATAGGCATTTTTGTCTTAGCTAGTTAGTTTGGCTGAGATAACACATTATTCTGGTCTAAAGAATTCTAGGCTGATAAAGTGATAGAATTTCTAAAATCTACAGAGTTGGCTGTTTAGTCTGTCCTTACTGATTTTACACTGATCATTACTACAGGTTTTCAAACCATTTACTCATCTTTATCTAAAGCCCTAGGTTGTTAAAAGAGAAGTAAATCTCATATTTCATGTGGTATTTTAGGTGCATCTGCATAAGGATAATATACGCAGGGCAAGTCTAGGGAAGAGCCTTTGACCTGAGCCATAAAATCAATCCCGAGCGGCCCTTCACTCTATTTGGTTGATTCTTTTCTAGCATTTCAAGTACTGTGAATAGCCAGTGAAGACTTACTGGGTAATTAAAACAGTCTTTAAACACAATCTCAACAATTTCTATTGTATGGGAGTTCCCAGATTAAGAAGATATTGAGAACCCTTTACTAAGCTTCATCGCTACTGAGGTGCTCCTTTGGGGAATGGGAAATAAGTAGGGATATGCTGAAAATACCTACAATCTCATCTTCTCCATGATGTCTTTGTTGACTCATTACTGTCCATTTGGTTAACCTGCTCATGATGTGTTCTTCTAGCAATTCCACATTTACATTGCAAATGTTGATTATATTCACATATGTATTATCTTTTCTTTCTCCAATTAGATTATGAGTTCCTTTAAAGAAGGGGCCAGGACATCTTACTAACAGACAATTAAAAGTAGAGTACAAAAGTGTCATATAGTTTTTTTTTTTTTTCTTTTTTCTCCTAACTTTATTTGTACATTTAATAATCGAAAATATAAACAATTAAAAACTCAAAAGTAAACACAGATGAATAAATATATACATTTCTCCATTAAATGTAATGGATACATATAATTTTTTTTTTTTTTTTGTGGATCAAACAATATATTACACAATATGTTTAGTTCATAGTAACGCATTCATACAGTATTTGTCCTTTTGTGTCTGGCTTGCTTCACTCAGCATAATGTCCTCCAGATTCATCCATGTTGCCCAATGCTTTACGACTTCATTTCTTCTTACAGCTGCATAATATTCCATCGTGTGAATAGACCACAGTTTGTTTATTCATTCACCTGTTGATGGACACCTGGGTTGCTTCCAGCTTTTGGCAATGGTGACTAATGTTGCTATGAACATCGGTGTGCAGATGTCTGTTCGTGTCACTGCTCTCAGTTCTTCTGGGTATATACCCAGTAGTGGTATTGCAGGGTCATGTGGCAAGTCTATATTCAACTTCTTTAGGAACTGCCAAACAGTCCTCCATAGTGGTTGTACCATTTTGCATTCCCACCAACAGTGAAGAAGTGTTCCTATCTCT
>JAQZBX010002498.1:0-33390 GCA_029593785.1 Cabassous unicinctus
TAAAATCAATCTTCGTTTAGTATCAAACCTTGAAATAAAATGTCAAGTCCCCCTTTTCACTTGAGATATATGTTTCATTTTTGGTTTTAGATAATTCTATCATTAATATTTTCTGATTCCACTACAAAGTATTTGAAGGTTAGCTATAAATTGATTGCTGTAAAATGAGGACAACAACATTAAGAATAAACACTTAAGAAGGATCAATCTGTTTCTTTACATTTCTTGTTTTTCTAAAAGGAAAAATGGAAAAAGCTGATTGTTATTGAACAAAAATTTTTAAAATACACTATTGTTTTAAATTTGACTGGAACAAAGACTGAGAATTTAACTATACTGACCATGCCAAATATTAACATTACCAAGAAATTGTACTGTGCCAAACAACTCTTCTGGGAATTGTTGTTGCATCAACAACTTATGCCTATGTTACATGTTAATGTGACCATCATTTAATTTTATAGTAAGAATCCTCAGACAAATTCATTTTTGCTATCCAATATATAAACAAATGTGTTTGGATTGTGTGGAAATTTTTATGTTGCCGACCAGTTCATCAATAGTGAAGGCAGAGCCTCATTTGGCTAGCTAATTTGACCTGTGGTCATAGCCTATCTCAGCCAAACTTTCAACTTATCACAGTCGCTAGTTATTCAGGCTAATTATCTTTCCCCACTGTACTAGTCTGCCAAAGGGTGCTGATGCAAAGTACCAGAAATCTGTTGGCTTTTTAAAAGGGTATTTATTTGGCATAAAAACTTACAGTTACAAGGCTGTAAAGAGTGCAACTCAAGGTTGCTTTCTCACAAAAGTCAGTTGCCACGTGTTGAAGCAAGATGGTCGCTGATCTCTGTGAGAGTTCAATCTTCCCCTCTGGACTTCCTCTCTTGGCTATAGGCTGTCTTAGGACTTACCTCTCAGGGTTTCCTCTCTCTTCTGGCACAGGGCTCATTTCTTTCCAGGCCTTCTATATCAGTCTCAGTTGTTCTGGTCTCTTCCCAAAGTCAGCTGTAAACTATTAGTTGCATGCCTTCTCTCTCCCTGGGGCCCCAGGATAAAAAATAATGACAGAGCTCTCTCTCTTCCTGTGTGTTTCCTTGGGTGAGTGTCCATTTATATCGGCCCACCAAGGGAATGGAGACTCAACCTGAGTCACGCCTTACTGACGTGGTAGAATCAAAGCCCTAATCTTAACAGGTAATTTAATCAAGGGCACCTCAACTGACGCCAATATAATTAAAGGGTATCATACCCAGAAGAATAGATTAGTTTACAAACATAATCTTTCTATTTTTGGGATTCACAAAAATAATCTCAAACTGTCACACCCACCTAAAACACATTCAAAGGAAAAAGAAGATTGAGGCAGAGGAAGGTAGCTGCAGAGTAATAGTAATGACATGCTGCTTTATAGGAATCCAAAAATAATGGATCTGATATCACTTAGTTGATCCATATGACCGTGAATGAAACAAACAAACAAAAAACATATTTTTATCTATGGAATTATATCAATATCATTCTCTTTAGTATTGTTGCCAAGATCAGTGGCTTTATTTTCATTTTATTTCTTTACCACATGGGGAAAAATTTTAACGCAGATGGACCAAATTTTTATTTTTGGCACAATTCTCCCATAGCTTAAATGACTCATTCTCATTGGGTTACACAACAAAGCATAAGATGCTGAAGAGCTTAACTTTTTAAAGCATTTTATTATGGAAATTTTCACATACACGTAACAGTAGAAAATTATAACTAACTCTTATTTACCCAACATCCAAGTTTCAAAGATTATCAGTGTTGTTCCAGTTTTGCTTTATTTTCCTCTTCATCTCACTTTTTTTTTTTTCTGGAGTTTGTTAAAGCACATCTCAAATATCAAGACATATCACCTATGAACACTTCAATTTGCATCTCTACTGATAAGGGCACTTCCCTTAATCCATCATGTCATTATCACACCTCACAAAAATGTCAATAATTTCTTAATATTATCTAATACTCAGTCCATTTCAAATCTCTCTAATTATCACAAAAATGACTGTTCACAGATGTTGAATAGGAATACAAAATAGTTACATGCAACCATGCATTGCTTTTGGATATTATGTTTCCTTTTTTAATTAAAGAAGTTGTGAGTTTACAAAACAATCACGCATAACATATAGGATTCCTACACACCATACCACCACCACCACTTTGCATTGTTGTGGAACATTTGTTACAATTGATAAAAGAATATCCAAATATTACTACCAACTATAGCTTAGTTGCTTACATTAGATGTATTGCTTACATTAGATGTATTTTTCCCAAAAATCACCCTATTATAAACACCATGTATTAGTATTGTACATTTGTTATCATTCATGTAAGAATATTCTCATATTTGTACTGTTAACCACAATCTATGATCCACCACAGGGTTCCTGCTTTGTACAATCCATTCAAAGTGTACACTCAGTGGCTCTCAGTTTCTTCACAGAGTTGTGCTGCCACCATCTCAGTCAATTTTACAACGTTTTCGTTACTCCACAAAGAAAAATCCCTTACCCCATTATACCTTCTTATTGTGGATCCTTAGCATTGATATAGTACCTTCATTGCCATTGATGCAAAAATATTACAATTTTACTGTTAACTATAGCCCATAGATTAAATTAGTTGTATTTTTCTCATGTACCAACATATTCTTAATGCCTTATAATAGTGATGCATATTTGTTCTAGTTCATAGAAGAACATTCTTTTATTTGTACTATTATCCACAAACCTCTGGATTTTATGTTTCTTAAATTTTTTATTAGTGTCTCTGCCAATTTGTTTTCATCTTATCAATTTCTGGAGAAGAAAGTTTCACATTTTATATTTGATTGGTTACTTTCTTGTGATGCCATTTAACTTCTTCTGCAAATTTATATATTCTCAATCAGGGTGATAACTCCCACAAGGGAACAAAAATCGAATGACACACAGTATATAAACAGTTAAAATTTCATGGGAGGAAATAATTAGAAAAAATATGTCTAAAAAGGCTCATTAGGGGTATGTAATGGAAAAAAAGATTGAGAAATACTCCTCTAACTCCTAATTCTTGTAAAGTAGTGGTGAGATTTAGAAGCTTGAATAGATTAAGCTTTAATTTAAGGGGACAGAAGGAGAATAAGTGATGCTTTGTACATTCTGTTGTATCGTATTATGATTCACATAATATTTAGACTTCTCATTTTCAGAGGTGGCAGGATTGAGCAGTGCATCAGGGGTTGTTATCCTGATTTTTCTATAAACAAAACCCTATTAATTTTTCACCTAATTGATTTAACATCCATTGATGATCAAGGCCTGCCTCCATTTTTCCATTGTTTGCAAAAATGGCAAATTTCCACTTCTATATGTTCTTCTGCATTTATTAGCTGGAATTCTTTCCATAATGAAGAACATTCCCACATCAACTGTTTGGTTACCCAGAAATACAGTGTCTAGAGGAAAGCAGGTAAAATGCTTTATTCCTTTTCTGTAATTATCAATATCAAAAGAATGATTTCATGTGCTAGCAACTTCTAATGGGAACCAATGAGGTGGATTTACTTATGTTTTAAGTATATTATGAATGCATGCATTCTTGTGTATTAGATGTTTTACAATTTTAGTCTTTTTTCTTCTTAACACTTGCATTGTCTCATCTTATGCCAGAAGAAACTTCTTCAAAAGGCTTTTGTGTCCTTTTGACATGATGCCTTTCATCTTTGAGCACTTGTTTTGTCCCAAGTTCAGCTTGTACATTAGCTATTTTTCCAAGGAGCACTGGTTCCCTTTTCCATGGGAAATATTATTGATGACCTTAACCTAATCACTATGGATTTTTTTTAAAAAATAGATTTTTCATTCCTTCTAAGCCTTTTTTCTTGGGTAGAGTGAAAAATATATAGTGCAGTATAATATATAATGGAGATAATGGAGTCCGTGCTAATAATTTGCATTCAAGTTTAAAATCACAGCTTTTTTGGCTAACTTCTTTGATGTTATAATTTTATCTTTATTTTATAACACTCAAAGTGTTGGTTCCTGATGCTGTTAACATAATTGTTCATTTACTTTATCTTAAATGTGTGTGTATGTGTGTTTAAAATACCTTCAAAATAACAAAGCCGTTATTGGAATTAACAAGTCAATCAAATGTAATATAAGTTATCTTTGCTGGTCTTCCCTTAGATTTCCATTAGATTGCACTTCACAAAGGATATGCCAACAAAATACTATTTTAATGTAAGTTTCAGTGATCTAGTTTTTGTGTAGTTATGATAGCAAAATGATACATAGTTCAATTCATTTGTTTTTTTTTTTCTTTTTTCCATGTTTTTTTTTCTTTTTTAGAGAAGTTGTGGGTTTACAGAGCAGTCATGCATAAAATACAGGATTCCCATGTATGACCCTATTTTTAACACTTGGCATTGGAGTGGAACATTTGTTACTATTGATGGTAGTACATTTTTTATAATTGTAATTTTAGCTATAGTCCATGGTTTAATTTAAGGTTCACTGTTTGTATAGTGTACTTCCATGGATTTTAAATATTACCATATGTATAATCTAGCATTTCCCCTTTTAATGACATTAAGATATACATTTCAGTGCTGTTAATTACATTCACAATGTTGTGCTACCATCATCACCATCCATTACCAAAATTTTTCCATCATTTTGTTTGTTTTCAATTTTTAGGAACTCCTTTTTACTTTTATTTCCATTTTTAATAATTTTGTCAAGCATTTACACAGTTCCAAAGTTAACACTATGTACCAAGTTACATTCACAGATGTTTTGCTTCTATCTCTATCCTTTTCATCCTGTTCCTTATCTACCCCCCTAGAGATAATTGTTTTGATTAGTTTAGTTTATCAATTTCTTGCTTCTTTTTGAAAACATAAGCAAATGTATATGTGTGTGTGCATTTGTCTTTCACTTTCTTATAGCATATCATAAACTGTTCTGTATCTTGCATTTTCCCTTAACTTTTATCCTGTAGATCACTTCATATCATTATAGTGATTTTCCTCAAATCTCTTTTTTTAAACTACTGTGTCACTGCCTAGGACCATTGTTTATTCAACCAGTTTCCTAGAGATAGACATTTGGAATGTTTCCAATCTTTTGTTATTATGAATAATGTCACAAAAATAGCTTTTATATACAAAATTTCATATTTTTACAATGAAACCTCAGGATAAATCCCTAGAAGGAAAGTTTCTGGATCATAGTGTAATAAATATGCAATATGCACTGGCCAAATTCCCCATAGGTGCTATACTATTTCATCCTCCGATCACCAATGTGTAAGAGTGCCAACAGAGTATATTGTAAAACTTTTATTATTTTTGACAATCTGAAAAGTGAGAAATATTAGCTTAATGGGGTTTTAATTTGCATTTCTCTTCATATAGTGAGGATAAGCATCTTTTCATATGTTACAGGGGCAATTGCATTTATTTTTCTGTCAATTATCTGTTTGTATCTTTTGCCCATTTTCTATTGAGCTTTTAGATTCCTTTCTTCTTTTTATAGGAAGTGCTAGAACTTCTAATCCTATCTTGAACCCAACATGACTTTGGGCAAATTATCCTTTCCACTTCTAGTAAAATGGTAGTGGCCATTGGGAATATACAAACGATTTAACAAATTGAGAGATTGGTTCAAAATAAAACAAATGATTTCATTTTTATAATTATTGGTTAGTAGTTGCAGTGGTGTTATACAATTTTCAAAACCATTTCATTTACTTTATCAGTGAATGCAATTGTGCAAATGGAAATCCAGGTGAAGAATCAATCAGGAAAAAACTGATGATATAAATGTACATTATTTTTTTAACCTTTGGAATAGCTTCCCATGGAAATGGGGGAAGACCATCATTATGCTTATTTCACATCAAACTCTCTTATGCAGAAGCTAATTTATGAATGTAAATCAGTTAGGAAATATAGTGCAACAGTGATATAAAATAAGAATGCATTTTTTGATTATTTTATAAAGGAAACACAGATGTAGGACCTAAATTGAATAACTCTATAATCATAATTAGAGCTTCCCAAGCACAGTGTTGTTTATTAGATAACTCCACCTTTTTGTCATAATAAAGCCAGACATTCTCCTCTACCTTCAAGAGAACACAACTTACAGACTCCTGACCACAAACCATTACAATCCATTGTTATAGCTAGGTCCCTAGAGCATACCAAGATACATAAAGTAGAACAAAAATGATGGAAACTGTGGGAACGGTCCATCGCCAGCTAAGGTCAGGGACCAGTGGGGCTGCATGAGCCAGTGTTCTAGGACAGACCCATTTCACCACCCAAATAAGTAAAAAGATGAAAACACTTGGTGACCCCTAGATACAATGAATGCTAGATTATTTTTTATATTATTTTCCCACTTTGACTATTGTTATGAACTGACCAAAGCTAATGTGGCTATACATAATTAACAGGTTCTTTTTTTTCTTTTTTCTTTTTATTTGGAGGTACCAGGAACTGAACCCAGGGCCTTTTACATGGGAAGCAGGTGCTCATCACTGAGCTACACCCGCTTCCCTTTATTTGGTTCTTTTTAGTAGATCTTGGGAGCCTCAGAGAGTTAGAAGTAGGTAAAGGTGTGTCACTTCCCACAGCTTAGCTACCAGAGTCAAAATAATAGTCACATACACAAATATTTGTTAATAAGAAACCACAAGATTGTCATAGGGTCAGTCCTATAATTTCAATACCCCACTTCTCTGAAACTCTGAAAACTTCTTGCATGAAAAGTTCACCTAAGTCAAATGCAATACTAATCTAGTGGCAGAATTTAGCTAACTATTGTTCCAATACAACAGAAAACAAGAACTTTAGAGTGATTCCACATTGTCACCTATAAGGGCATAGGTACCAGGACCTAAGGATGTTTATGCTTTGCCCACATGAGGATGGAGAAAAGTCTACAATATTCCAGCAAATGCATTTATCCAGAATAACACAATTTCACCAATGCTATTTATGTCTTTTATTCTAATTAGCAAACCATCAATTTCACCAGTGAAAACCCATTTCTAATGGGTGTTACACAATTAGCAAAGCCTCTGGTCTTGATAAAAGGTAAAGGCACCTGAAGGAAGTACTTTTACATCTGGACAGTGGTCTTCTTCTTGATTAAATGCTAGGTGATCAACCTTGGAGTGAGACCTGATTAGAAAAACTGCTTGCCCCAACAGTATAGCTCAAATTCACTAATACATTACATCACACTGTTAACTGTGGACTATTTTAAAGTTTATTACAGATATCACAACTACTTATGAGGAAAGAAACATATTGCTTCTTTTCCTCAGTTTTCTTTTATACTTCTTTTTGGAAAATAAAAAATCATCAAATTCTCTAGTAATATTTTTGTCTTGAAAATAAATAATCATAGTAATATTTTAATCATAAAATTAAGACTCTGTAAGCAATTTCAAAGTTGACAGGAATCGACTATGATTCCCTGCCAACTGTAATTCTCTTTTTGATGAATTTCTGAAAATTATCAGACACAAAAAAGGCAACAAGTCTGCAAACACTACTTAAAAGAAGTACTTTTGTAAGTGTAGAGACAAAAATTCAACCTGCCTGAATTGTTTCAAAATCAGACCATCATCTGTTTCCTTTAACCTCTGGTTTCAGAGCGCTATAGGTATAATAGCTGCAAGTAAGTGTGTTTATATGTGCAGAGGTCAAGAAGGGATGGAGGTATGAAGAGGACAAGACAGGCCTTAGGAAATCCTGCTCTAGCCCTTGCCTTAGAATATTTTATTCTGTTAGTTTTTCTGTTCAATTGCCCTTCAAGTTATGCCTAAGGATTTTCAAAGAGCAGGGTGGTTTTTAACAGACACAGACTATAATATTCCATGGGAATAACTAGTTGAAGTTGACCAAGATTATAAAGTAATTTGGAAAGCTATTTGCTTCTACTCAGAGCATTTAAGTGGTAGAATATCATGCCACTACAAAAAGAATTATCTAAAATAAGGTGATACGCTGTATTGCACTGTACAGGCTATAAGCAATTATGGAGGGATATACTCTCTTCACTTATATTAATAAGTCTGAGCAAAATATAAAGAAATAAAAGCCTAGAGTATACAACAACTCCTGAGGCAAATTGAAAGAAATTATGAAGGAATTCATTGTGTTATTGAAACAAAGCAAAATAAAATGCATTGTGACAACATGATATAAATCACAGGATAATATCACATCTTAATAACCAATGCTGTACTGGAGAGGGAATTCTGCATTGATTTACTGTGTAGAAAATGTGACATGACAGAAGACCCTTCACCAGCCAAATCTTTACATACTAGTCCTGTCAGTTATGCTTTCCTCTCCAGTATATGACTGAGAAGTCACCTCGAGCAGGATGGACATGGGCTGACAAAGGATAGCCAACAATCTTTCTTACTTGGCCCTTTTCCTCTCAGTTAATGTTCTGATTCTCTACTGCCCTGAAACAAAGCGCAACATCATTTTTTTAACCAGCTATATAAACCTTCAGCTAATTACCATGTGCCAAAGCAAGGCTGCAGAAAGTAAAATCTATTAGCAATAACTTGTGTCTAACAATATAATTGCATCTGGAATAATGAAATGCTCATTTTAGTATCAAAATTAATAATGTCATATCAATGTCATTAATAATTAAGGATTCTTTTTATAACATCACATCATTAATAACAACTACATTATGAACAATTCTATTAATATTAACAATAATAAACATAATATCACATTTTCTTTCCATAGTTACAATTATGCAAGGACAATGCAATTGCTGTATACATATTGGACTAGACCGAGCTGTGAATGGGGTTAGCAGTTCTGGGCCTATATTAACACTTTTAGATAAATAAATAATCTTTTTGTTTTCCTAGACAAGAATTTTGGGGTGTAATATTCATCATTAAATACTCAGAAAACACATGAAAATTCTATTCAAAATTGTCCAGGATAATCAAGTACCCTATGTGTAGGGGGAGGTGGCGGATGTGCACAGTAGCTTTTTCTGTATGGGTACTAGTATGGTCTTCATTTAGTGATGGGTTCATGGATCTTTAAAATTTTTGCTTTATAGTTAACATATATATAATATATAAAATTTTGAATGTATTTAATATTACATATTGTTTATGCTTCACCTCCCTGGAGAACCAAATCTCAGCTGCTCAATAATGGTAAACTTTAATTTATCCAAGTTTTCTCTCTTTCAGCAATGTACTCTCAGATCTAAAGATACCTCTAGATTAAGTATTGGCAAACTACAGCCTGTGGACCAATCCAAACCACTGCCTGGTTTTGTAAATAAAGTTAAATTGGCACACAGCCATGTCAATTTGTTTAGATATCATCTATGGCTGCTTTCTCCCTTTAAGCAGTTGCTGAGTAGTTGCAACATAGAGCATACTTCCTGCAAAGACAAAAAGATTTAGTATCTGACCCTTTACAGAAATAGTTGGCTGACACTTGTTCAAGATGATAGGCAGAAAATATTTTGAATATATTTCTACGACATAGATAAGGAAAATAAATGAGAGAAGAAAATCAATAACATAAACTTAAAGACGCTCATGCTTGTATTTTATATTTCACCATGACATAAGAATAGTAAATTACAGTTGCATTATTCATTATTGTCTTGTTAATTTTATTGTTTGAATATGTATAAATATATAATCTTAAGATAATGCTGGAGACAGAACTGGACTTCAATAAATTTTTGTTAAAGGAATAAAGTAGTTCAAGTTTTATTTTAGGATTAGAAAAGGTATAACTTTAAATAATATTAATGATTTATTCTTGTCATTATTTACTTATTAGTATTTTACCATTGTTATTTATCACTATTAAACTATGAGAATAAGAAGAAAAATTTTCTACAACCAGTTTTCACAACTTTTTATTACGAGAAATTTCAAACACATACTAAAGCAGGCAGAGAGATGAATAAACCCGCATGTACCCATTACCAGACAACAAAAATGTACAACTCATGACCAATCTTGTTTCATCTATACTACAATTTCTCTGACCTCCTATGTTACTTTGAAACAAATCATTTCATCTATAAATACTTCATAAGTATCTCTAAACATTAAGTTCTTTTTATTACTAAGAATCCTAATAACATTATTATACCTGAAAATTTACGTAAGTAAAAAGCAGGAAGTCAGCAGAATCTGGAAGAGCAGGAACAAGGAGAGTGGGATCGCCAGATGATGGGAGGCAGATATGCAAGCCACAGAGCCCCACAGATTATGGCAAGCCAGTATCAGAACCCTACATACTGTAGGGAGAAAGCATGGCCTTGTTAATCCTTTGGTTTTGGAATTTTAGCTTTCCAAACCAGGAGCCAAAAATTCCTGTGGTTAAGCCAACCCACTGTGTGCTATTTGTCGAAGTAGCCCAAAAAACGAAGACAAACTCAAAGAAGAAAAAACACCCAGGGCAGTACTTTCAGAGATACAGAAAGTAAGGATAACCAAGTACCTTGTAACAATGTGTTATTATCATAAAAGAAAACTTAAACCAAAGGAAAGGAAAAGACAGAGTGACTGCACAAAAACCCAGGTCCAAAATTCATGACAATATCTAGATGTTTGTGGGCATAGTGGGGAAGGAAGACCAATAGAACACAAAATTATAGCTATGCAAGTATCTGGGTCGGGAGTATAAGTAGATACTAGTTTGTTTAAAAAATAATAGGAGTAAATAAACAAATTAAAAGCAACCACGATAAGAAAAATAAATATATAACTTCTAAAACAGCTGAATTAAACCAAAGCACACAAGCAAAAAGTTCACAAATTAAGACACATTACAATATTTGCCTATGGAATGGAATGGAACTGGTAAATGGGGAAGTAAGGAAGGAAGGGAGGGAGGGAGGGAGAGAGGGAAGGAGGGAGGGGAATCTTGAATGAATTAATGTCAGTAATGAGCCACAGATGATTGTGATGACTTCTGCACCTGAAGTCCAAAGAAAATACATAAATAAATGAAAAATAGAATAATCATAGTTTTCTTTTCCTTAAAAATTAAGCCAGATGTTCCTTAAAAGTCAGTTTCCCAAATGTACTTTTTGTTGGTTTTTATTTGCTGCATATGAATATCTAAAAGAGTAAGTCCGTTGAATATATGTTAAACATTTTGTAATCCTATGAAAGTTTGATGAGTAAATGCTGGGGAAACACACATGTATTTTATATATATATAACTATATATAACTATCTAGCTATATAACTATATATACTTATATAACTAAAGTGTTCTCTACCTGAAGAAAATGTCTGAGAGACTCTCAATGGCTTATATGTTGAATAATGCTTCAAAACACAGCCAGTTTCTATTTGAGAGCAACTTTTATCACTTGAGCTAAAGGGCACTGATATTTTTCTTGCATAAAACATATTACATAGGGTTTTTCAAGAACCTGAGAGGTTTTGCATTACCATTGGGAGTCCATGGCAAGCAAACTGCTGTAAGTGTGCATGGATGCCTCTGAAGGTGAGTGCTTCAGTATGCTGATTTTTACGGGGAGGTGAAGAATCCTGAATTGTAACTTGATGATGCTTGGAAAGTCATTTTAAATTTGCTCCAGTTTTCTCATCTGTTAAATTATGTTTGACACTGACATTTGAGATGAAACAAACTCACCTTCCTAGGATAAGTTGGTATAGTTAAAGATTGTTGCCACAATGAAAGTTCTGCTCTGAGAATCAGTTGTAATATCCAATACAAAATCAGAGCTGAGAGGGACAAATATGTCTCCTTTACTGAGCAATGTCTTGAAAGGTCTGTATATGAAACCAGTAAAACAGATCATTTTGGTTGGTGTCATTTGGGTAGAAGGCAGCTAGAGGATGGAGCTGATGCAGAACGGAAGTAGTTCCATGCCTACCACAGTTGGTAAGCAGAGTAACGAAAGAGTCTAGGCTGTGCAGCATTTGAGTTGGAATCCTGACTCTATTGCTGGGTGTCCATTCTGAACCTCGTGTTATCATCTCTAAAATGATGATAATCTACCTGAGACAGTTGTAGAAATTAAGAAAAAATATTTATTAGCATGTAGTGAGCACTCAAAAATATTACAATGTTGTACCCTGATTATGCAGTCTGCTTTCTAAGACAAAAGGGCATAGAAGCTTCAAGTCTAGTTTTTCCTTTTCATCTTCTTGCAGAAATTATAAGGTACTGGAAATAAGTGCCTGAATTAATGTCAGAAGCTACTATTTCTGCTTCCTCTGTAACCATAAAATTTATACTTCCAAATAAAAAGTGGTGGTCAGAAGCAGTGCCTAAGGAATAAACGCTGGTAGAGAAGGGCTCTGTTCAAATTCTCACCTCTCACCTGAGTGTATATTATTTGGCCTCCAGTCAAGATCATCCCTGTTCCACTCACTTCTTTGACTCTTCTTACGCAATTTCCCCACTCCCTTTATTCCAGGGATAGAAACTTGTACTCTGTGATGCTGCTGCCTTCACTGACTCCTTCTAGAACTTCCTGGTCTGCAGAAGGTGCTGTTCCTTGCACTGGCTCCTGTTCCTTCACTTCCGTGGTGCTTGGGCATAGCCATGACCTGGCTCCTTCAGGACTTGATACTTGTCCCAATTTTGTGTAGATGACCTCCCAAAATACTCCCCTGGAAAAGAATGGATTGAAGTTCAGGTTATCTGAGTAACCATTATAAAAATAGCAACTGATAAACAGGAGAAACTTATATTTTATTGACCCATGAGTCACAGTGTGCTACAAAGACACCTTGTGATTGTGCTTAATGCCTTAGTTTTTTGTAATTTTAATTTTTCTACTCAATTTAATGTTTTAAAATACAAGGAAGCATTAAAAAAATGAAATTGTATACTTATACACTATTGGTGGGAAAAAAACATATACAGAACTTTGGGGAGACAATTTGATAGTATCTATTAAAATTTTAAATGTACATACCTTTTCCTCTGAAATTCCATTTTCAGATATCTATTATGGATACAAAAAATGTACAATGAAGTTAGTTGTTTTATTTTTGTAACACAAAAAACAAAGCAAAACAACACTGGTGTTCTTATAGGTAACAAATAGTCAACATATGAAACAGCATTGGGCTGGATAACTTAGCAATAGGCAAAAGTATGCAGAGAATACATGTCCACTTACATGTAAACTTCTTTAACATATGTTTCTAAGTGGGAAATAATCAGGTTGCAAAATATATATGCAATATGATTTCGTTTATGCAAAATTAAATATAAAATTCAAAATTTTATCCTTCTATAAATACACTGAAATGCATTTATAAACAGAAAAGAGTCAGAAATGACATATATCAAACCCAAGATAGTGGCAAGGAATTAATATTTGGGGGAGAAGGATCAAGGGGGCATTAACTTATTAGAATGTGTTTCTGGGTTCTTTTGTAAATAAAAATAATGAAGAATATAAAAATGAATAGAAGAAATAGAGAACACAAAAATGAAACACAGAACATATGTAAAACTCAAAAAAGCCCAATTAAAAGAAGTAACTGAGTCTCAGCTGTGTTCATATCTGATTATCATTTTTAGAGTAAAAAATCTAGGCCAGATTCCAGCCAACAGAGTTTGTGTTTTTCAGAGAAGGAATGGATGATAGTAGGGCTTGGAGGAGCTAAGAAAGGTTTTAAGTGAGTTTTAAAGATAAATAAATATATAAATCATTTATAAATAGAACACACATCCACAGAGGAGACAGAAAGTTGAAATGCAAGAAAGAATTTATCTGATTTTTATAACCATTAACATGGGGTTACTATTAACTTCCATCTGACTTTAATAGGGATTTAATTGCAACCCAAGAAATGCTTCAAAACATAACTTATGCTGGCTTTGAATATCTGCTTCCAATAAATTCAGTGTAAGGAATTATGCCAGATTTTATGGATAAGTAAACAGATGAATTAGATAAAAAAAAAACACCTCAAGGAATTTATAACCTAACAAAGAGGTGACAGACTTAGAAATAACCAATAGACAATGAAGATATGTGGTTTAATTGAGGCACAGGGACTGTGGTCATAAATATTCTATAGAGATATTTTATGCATATTTTTTAGCAATAATGCATTTAAACAATAAGCCCAAGATATTGGCTTTAGGATGGCTGTAAAAATGCTATCATTATTAGAGTATAAAGAAGGGAAAGACGAATCCCATTTGTAGAAGTAGGAAAAGTTTCTGGAAGGAGGTGACATTTGAGCTTGAGAAAGATGCAGAATTTTTACAGTTGGAGGTGGCAGAATAGGCTTTCCATGCTGAGAGGAGCTATCAAAGCCAAGACAGGAAGACAAAGACATTTCAAGGTATCATGAGTGAAGGGCAAAAAGCCCTGTGCTGGATTAATGGGTGTGAAGGAGACAGGTTGGGATACCAATGGCAAGGTAGGTTGTGCCAGATTCTTCCAGAGCATGAACCTCGTTTCTCTGCAATGGGGAATGACTGAAGGTCTCCAATCAGAGGAATGATTTTTAAGAGTTGAATATTTGGAAATATTGCAAGAACCATAGTTAGAAATAGAATTTTCTTTACAGCAATCTCATCAAAATACCTTGCTCATAATAGATATCAGCCACATATATGAAAAATTTTAAAATTAATGATACATTCTTTCCCAAATTTACACATATTTAGAGCTTTGAAAGGTTAATACTAAGTATTAATATCCCCCCTCCAAATGATACTTCCTTGTTTAGCAATAATGATGAAAATTTTATAATCTTGTTTGCAAGGGATCAGCCTACTTTAAAGCAGAAGCTACAAAATGAGCCACTTTGACACTCTGCGCCTAAGATGTCATCTATAAAATGGGGCAATAATAGTAGCTATCTCACCATCATGAGGTTTGAATAAAAATTAATGAAATAATTTATGCACAGTCCTTAGCAGAGTGTCTGGTAGAAGGGAAGGGGCTAAATAGTAGCTATCACCATTGTCTGCAGGGTCTGCACAAGAGAAAAAAGTCTGGGAACTCTCCTTGGTCCTGACTCAAATAGGTTCAGGAAGTTCCCAGATTCTAAATTACGCTGCTAAAAAAAAAAAAAAAAAAAAGTTTCCAATTAGTTTGAATGCTAGAGGATACCCTCAGTCCATAAAAATATTCATGGGACAGTATTAAATGGGAAGGTAGGTGAATGCTAATAGTTTCTTTCAATTTACCTAAGCATTTTTACTGTATTCTATCTGGCAGAATCTGAAATGTTAGAGCTTGCTGGTTCTGATCACACCAGCTCTCAGTGGCAGTATCAGCAGGATAGCTGATGGCTCTGTGCTTCTTGTGGCTTCTACTGCCTGAAAGATAACATGGAGTCCTAAGTATTTAATATATGTGCATATGTTTATGTTTTCTTCAAAGGGCAATTTAAAAATATTAATTTGAAATATTTAAATATAAAGACTGGCAAAGGCAGTGAGATCATTTCAATATATTTAGACTGGTAAAAATCAACGCTGCTTTTTTTGTAGGAAACAGCAAATAGAAGATGATGCTCTTTTTTTTTTTAAAGAGTACAATCAAATAGGAAGGGAAGGAGTTCTCAAGATTTAAGAATAAAATGTTCATGAGGAAGGGGAAATACTTGTTTCTACTAGATATTCAACCTGTACAAATATACATTTAAATAGCTACTTTAAGGTATCCAGTCCTTGAAATATCCATTTAAATAGCTTTTGGTTATGACTACCTGTTTTTTAAAAAATAGTTCTGTTTTCAGTGTCAAATATTTGGTGTCCATTTGCTACATTTAAAAAAAAGGTTGGGCAATGTTTTGTCTTTTGAGATACAGCAACATGACAGAAAGTAACAAATGGGGGAATGTGTCACAATGAAGCATGATATATTATAGCAGAGTGATATGCTGATACTCAAAGAATCCATAATATGCATCTTTCTTTTTATTTGCTGCTACAGCAGAGAAGATTATTCTTATAGATTAAGGAACTACTGTCACATCTTAGGTAACAAAGTAAATATATTTCACTACATTAATATTTCTCCATAAGACTGTCATGTGATTTTTCTGAACCTCCTTTCTATTTCAGATTAGCAGTAGATGCATTTAAAAAATACAATTATGTTCTTTTTTGCTTGACTTATGCAGTGGTAATACAATGTTGTGAGCCTGAATTTCAAGTCATTGATAAGGAAGAAAGACTAATGCCAATAATGTACAAAAGTAAAACTGAGTAAGAATAGACTTAAATGCACTGTTATTTTGATGATCTCCATTGGATCCTTTCCAGAAAAATACAATTCATAAAAATCCCTAATTTTAAACTGAAAATTATTCAGAGCATTAAATTGCATTTTAAACATAACTTATATTGTCTTTTTATGTCCATTGCAGCTTTATTGTAACACATACATTGTTACCTGTTCCAAATATTAGCAACCAATAATATCTAAAATATTCAGGAAAGATGGGTTATCATCAACTTTTTAATCTACGACTAAGAGTTCCCTGTTGTTTTTTTTCCCGTAAAGGAATGCCTGTTGGCGTGTTTTCCAAATAAATTAGTGAGGTATGTTTTGAAGACAGAGCAAACTGTGGTCTATGTTACCAGACATTAGATCCTAATATATCTATCAATAGCAAAATAATATGCATAGTACTGAAATAAATATGAATATGATTAAAAAGGGTTGTTAGACAGTATATATGGTAACAGAATATAATTTTTTTAGAAAATCATGGAACTAAGCTACACAGTGAACCCTAAGTTAAACCATGGATTTTAATTAATAGTGCATTTATTAAAATGTGCTGTCATCAGTTGTAACAAATATTCCACACCAATGCAAAGTGTTGGTGGTGCAGTGGTATATGGGAATCCTGTATTTTATGTATGATTGTCCTGTAAGCCCACAACTTCTCTAATAAAGAAAAATAAATAAAATAAATAAAATAATAATAAGCTGCACAGTGACTACAAATGTAGTGTTAAGGTAAGTTGAAAGGAGGCAGAAATTTTATACTGAAAGTAAAGTTCTCTTGAGATGTTTTTCTTCCATTCCACCATAATCTCTCTTCTATTCCTTATTTATTATATTTCTTCCATTCTCTCCTCTTACATATCATCGGGTTACCAAATGGCTAATTTTGCACAGTAACAGCTCAACTACTAGAATGAGTCTTAAACTCGATATAAGCTTGTTCTATATATGAAAAGGTTATATAACTGAATTTAAGTAATCATCTGGAAGAAATTTATTAAAGAGTATTATTGCACATTACTTTCCCAAGGCATGTTGATTCATGTACCATGAGGTTGATTATTTTTCCTTACCTATTTATACATTTATGCCTTCTTATAAAAAGATAGTTCATAAAAATAAAATAACATATGACTTTTATTTTCACAGATGAAAAGAGTACAAATAAATCATTCATGAAGTTAACACATGAGCTATTCCATTTCTCCTTGCAAGTAAAAACCAGTAACAAAATAGGCATCAACTCGTTTTGTATAACCAGGTTACATGGACTCATATCCATGATTAAAAATTTATGGTACTTCTCTGCAACATACGAACATTAGGTTAAATTTAAAATGCTTTTCTATTGCGAACATTTTTTAGCTGTAAAACTCAACTTTTATGCTCATAATAAATTAGATTTTTTAAAAATTAAAATTAGAGGTTTCACCTTCAGTAAGGAGAATATTCATAGGAAACACTGTTTTTAGGTGAAAATGCCATTCCACTTTAACAGAAGAGTGTAAAAACATTACATATACAGAATGTTCCTTTTTGTAGAGAAGAAAGGTGCTGATTTTATATATGTTGTTTTAGAAATAACATTTTTTCAAGCAGAGCTCTATTGACCAGGTTTTCCCTTACATCTAAAAGCAGAACTACTGCAGAATTATTTAAAATGTGTGGCTAGATATACTAAATGAGTGGTGAAGTTTATAAATCATGGTGTCAAATTTTTTTTAAAAATCAAAATATTATAACAAAATAAATAATTCTTTTGTAAAAATGTGTAATTCTCTTTTAAAGAATGTTAATGTTTCCAGTTATGTAAAAAGGTAACAATGGCCAGCTATTACTTTGTAACAATAAAGATTTTATTTTAAAAAATTAACAAAGTTTTATTGTTTGGAGGAACAATATTATGAATGCCATTAAAAACATTTCCATTATCTACACTAAATCCATGAAAACCATATTTGCTCCCTAGAAAATATAAGCTACCACATGAAATAAATAAATTCTTCTGGAATTTCCATAGAATGAAAAAAAAAGGGACATTTTCACTGTGTATTTGGTCTTTACATTCACTATATCCTATCACCAGATTAATTTCAAACTTAAAACATATTAAAACTGTAACATACCAATAAAGGAGTAATTATGGATTAAAACCACATGTTCAACTGCATAAATAGTATTACTGAGTATCTTTAAGCAAATGGCTAATTTGACCTGAAGAAATGTTTTATTTTTAAAATCATAAACCTTTCTTCAATCTCTGTTCTTGATTTATACCTTAGGCTTTTATGTAACTCAGTGTCCATAAAAGACCACATAAGACCAAATTCTTCTGCCCTGGGAATAAAAGTAGCATTTCTAAACCCGTAAATAGACATTTAAGACTTTTATAGAACACCCAATATTTCCAACAGAATATTTTGAGAAATTCAAACACATCAAAATTATAATAATTTAGGATTCATTAAAATATTTAGAAAGGATTAGAAAAAATACATGGACTTTTTCTCTCTTATTTCCAACTTTCAGTTCTACTGTAATAATAAATGAAAAGTATTTTACGGTTCAAATTCTAAAAATCATTTTGGAGTATATATGTATGTTTATACATGCACATGATTATGCATATATACATGTATATGAAATATGTATGTTTACACACACATTATTTTCTCACGTTGCAGACAGCACAGGCCTTAACTACGCTTAAGAAACCTTTAACCCTTCCTTCTCTTCCCACACAAAGGGCTCAATTCTGGTGGCCTTAGTAGTTACAGCCAGTGGTGTGCTAGTAAAAGTTTAACAACCTGTTCTCAGGGGGTGGGGTTGAGGAGGCTCATTCAGAGTGTTCCTTGATTTTTGTGGTATAAGTACTCCCACTATGGCCAAATTCTAGCTTTCAATTTAGTGTTAGTGAATGAGGACCTAGGAAGAGATGCACAGTAGTGCACCGTTATATAGTGTATTCACCATCCCTATAAAATATTGTAAATAATCTCAGGAACATAGCAAAATGTAGTAAAATAACTTGAACATAGTAGGTTGTGAGGATTTATTACCTTTTATTCTAGCATAATTTGTTCATTGTAATTTATATAACTTGATTTTCAAAAATAGTTATTTTAAACAACCAACACTCAAAATTTCTGAAAATTTAGCAATTAGCTCTTAGGAGCTGGTACGAGCAGACTTCAGTGCACCAATGCATGCACTCCACAAAATCATCCATAAGTGGTAATTTTTAAAAACTCATCATATTTTAAATGTTTATTGATAGGTTAAGGCTACAAATTTTTGAAAGCATAAAAATCAGCACTCTCTTGTAATTCTTTTGCTCAAGAATCAAATTTCACATGGCCAGCATTTCTATGTTTCTTGTACTACAAAGACAAATACATTTTTGTTATAATTTTTAAACCTATAGAATTATCTCTTTTGGATCTGTCTCTGGCCATGGGTCCATCCTTACTGAGACACTGCTTTTTATCTTTGATAAGTGGTTTATAACCTGGAGAATATTTTGGGCAATACTTTCTACTTACATTGGCCAACTTCCTAAAAAAGGAAGGTGTTGATGGATAGACAATGGATACAGACCTATTTTGAAAGTCTCACACTTATATGTGGAAAGTTAGCCCCACAGGTAGGAGAAAGGCTCCTAGTTGGTATGGGCTGGATGTTTTGAATGGGATGTTAATGTAAATAATGGCCTTTACTTTTCCGGGTTTCCTTCATGGCTTCGTCTACTTGACAAAATAAGACAATGAATTCATAGCATATTCCCTAACATTTTCAATTTAAAAACACCTTAGGCATATAACTATATTGCTCTCCCATCTGTTGCCTAAACTGGCCTGGAAGTGATAGACAGGAACACAATGAGTTTGGTCAATGAAACATGACACAAATATATTACGGCATCAGAATTCCTAATGTATCAATAGTTATCTACCAGTTGCTATACTTCGTGTTCCATGTGTAGCAAAATTCTTTCACTCTCTAAGAGCATTCCTTGCCAATCTCCTGAAGATCAAATTTCAGATATAGGGGAGCGGCTGTGGCTCGAGCAGTTGAGTGCCAGCCTCCCACATGGGAGGTCCTGGGTTTGGTTCCATTGACTCCTGAAAAAACAAAACAAAACAAAACAAAAAAACAAACAACAAGCAAAACAAATAATAAAACCAACTCAGGGAAGCCAATGTGGCTCAGAGGTTGAGTGTCGGCTTTGCACATACGAGGTCTGTGGTTCAGCCTCCAGTACCTCAAAAAAAAAAAAAAAAAAATTCAGAGGGAGAAAAATATAAAAAGAGATTCTTTTATGGGAGCTAGAGGATGAATTACATTTTTTTGTTCACTTTCCACTCAGTATGGTTTTACCATAATTCTAAACTTATTTTGGAAATAGGAATTAGATGTTTCTCCCCCAAAATTGTTAAGTTTATGCAGCAATTTAAAAATTGCAAATTTCTGTTTTCAAATTTAACATGATGAAATTTCATTAACATTGGTTAATGAACACAATACATTGGTATATGTACACAATACATACCATAATAACCTTTTATTAGGATAAGAATCTATTGTTGACTATTGTCAGTACTTTTATTTTTAGTATGCCCATTTCTCTTCTTTCACTATTAAAATTCAAGATTCTGGTCGTCATCTGTGTTTACCATCAGTTCAATTGGAACTAGTAATTTTTCTTTCAACCATCATTCCCCATGAGAATATGAAGTATTCTCATATCATCTGGATCAAAGATGAATGAAACTTAACACATTTATTTAAAGGAGCTGCTTAACTATATCATTACTGCATGAAACAATCTAAAGTTGCTTTTGACATTTCACAGTATGTGAAATTCACTGTGAATTAAGGTGAAATGAGTAACTAATAAGAAAAAACATAGTTATTTGATCCTTTTTTCCTCTTAACATTTGCAAAACAGTATAGCTAAGAATCAAGTGGCCAGAATTCCTCAGTGTCTCTTTGTTAATACTTTAATAGGAATCCCTGTCTAACTGAATGCTGATGTAATTGGTTATGCACATTAAGGAGAAGAGCTATAGAGTACTCCTTAAGTTGTGCCACTTGATTAAATAATTTATTTAAATAGAAGATACTAATCTGAAATAGTCAAAGATACTGTAGTTTTTCTTCAGAATGAGTTTGGTCTATTTTAAATACAAGTTCCTGAATGACAAGAGCAAAGTAAATTAAAAGTATACTTATTTTTTAAAATATATTCTGTCCTGAAAATAGAAAAACTGATACATTCACTGATGAACACTTAACGAGATAGTTATTTTTAGGTTGTGTTTGTAGCAAATAAGAGTCTCTGAACCAAACACTCCAGATTTTTTACCTTAGAGTAACTTTACATTTTGGAAAATAATCCAAAATACTAAGACCATCGGTTTTTAAATCCACAACTTTAGTGTTTTAAAATATATTATAAGAAATGAGTTTTCAATAGAATTTACCATTTCAAGCTCAAGCTAAAGCTCTTGCCTGCTTAATTGCTGCACTAATCTTGGATAAATAATATTGCTTTTTCATGGTTATCACAGACCAATTTTATTGACAATGTTACTTCAAAAGCTTTGTAACAAAGATCTTATTGAATATAGAACTTCAGTTTATGTACATTTACTTAAATCCAAGTAGAATGACATATTCAATCTCTGACCAGTTTCAAAGATCTATGCTGACTAAATAAATCACTAAAAGAGTATTTTGCTTGCTTTGCTGATTTTAAAGTAAATGATAAAACACTGCATATTTATAGCATGGTATATTGATAAAAGACACATTATATCTACCATGCTCAATAAGCAACCTGTTTAAAGTTTGAAAACCAATAAGTAATCAAGTCATATATGAATACCACCATATACTAAATAATCAAAACCTTCTGAAAGATCAAATAAAGAACATCAATTTAAACTTTTCAGTGGAATTTTGGTTCATGAATGCCCTGACCTGTCTCTGGATCAATATAATAATTCCTTTAGTTGGAGTAGGGCTCAGTCTGTTAATATAATATATTAAGTTATCAAAGATTAATGTTACTGGGAAATTTCCACCTAGCTTCCATTTCAATATTTTAAGTATATATTTATGTGTATGTTCACAGAAGAATGACTAGGCCATGTTGTTATTACTGGAAAAATAAAGGAGTTCAAATAAACTTCTTAAAACTGTACTACAAGTATGTTCTTAAGTAAATTCTAGTCATCCAAGTTTATAATACAGAGAAAATTTATTTAAAGCTCAGGCAGAAACTTGTTGAGGGATACCAAATTATAAATGTGTAGTGTTTTGAAACGCCCGTATTTAAAGCTGGGTGACCATAGTTTTATTTCCAGGTTCTAGAAGGCAGTCTAAGTATGATGAAATGTTGAAATATGGCTGTGGACATTGGTTTAATTTCTGTTTACATTAATTGTGCAATGTCAAGGAGATTCAGTGTATTTATGAGGAAGCTGTGATGAATAAAGAATTTCCATCTTTACTTCAGCCAGCCAGCTTCTTCTGGAGAATTCATCAAGGACCTTCATTGGAGTTCCCAGCTTGCAACCTGTTCTATGGGATTTGGACTTGTGCATCCACACGGTTGCCTGCAACAATTCTTAGAAAAAATTTCATCATATTTACAGATATCTCCCATCATTTCTGTTTCCCTGGAGAACCTGGAGTGGTTCTTGAGAAATAGAATCTTGAGGATGAGATATCTGAATTGGTTCTGGGATTTTTGGAATTGGTTCTCTAATCTGATTAGATTCAGAGGTACTAATGGCTCTATTTCCAATAATCAAGATGGCACTGATAAGCCATGGCATGAGTTGGCAAAAGAGGTACACAAAATAGCACTACTGGATAGGGCTATGCCAATGCTTATTAGAGGCAAGGCTCTGGGTGAGTGTTTTGGATACCTTAACAAAGTTTTGTGTGGTTAAAAGGTATAATGATGTTGTCTGGTTGTTCCTATATATGTTGGATAAAGTTATAAAAGAAAGGGATGAACTGAAGGCTTCAAATTTGCAACTAAGTGCTGCATGAAGGACATGAAAGTTTCTGTGTGCCCTGAAAGAAAATTTTATTTCATGCATGTAGTCACAAACTTGAGATTTCTGAAAATCAGACCTAGAGTTTCATTGTGTGACAGGCTGAATTACAACATAACTAAATTCCCAACCTTGCAGGGTGTCTGCTATTAAAGTGAGGGCATTGATTGGAAAGGAATGGAATCTTGAAAATTGGAATGGGGACTAATGGGTTGGTAATGACAGGGGTGGAGATATTGAAACCCTAGATTCTACTGAGTCTTTACCAGAGAAAACTGTGATGGTCTGCTCTGAAGAAACAGCCACCTCAGCTCCAGTCTGCCCTGAGACTTCTTACCTCCTGTCTGCCCTGAAGAATCTACCATCTAACCTCCACCTGAAGAGATTAACCCTACTATACCTGATAAACCTGGAACCACCTCCTCTAAGTAAGCAGCCTTCTCTCCTCTGTCTGAACGGATTAATCCTGTTTCATCAGATGAAACTGCAATGGAATGCCCTAAAATAATTTGTTTACAAGACATTTCTAATTCTTCTCATGTCCCACCCCAACCACCTCTCTTTCCTTCCAGACTTAACTTGACTGAATTCCCAACAGACTCTGAAAGGTAAGGAACAAAGTGTAACCCAGGACGAGGCTCACTATACCCCACTAGAACAGCATGAGTTTTCCAATTTATATAGACAGAAACCAGGGGGATATCTGTGGGAATGGATATTAACGGTGTGGAATTATGATGGAAGGGATATAAAGTTGAATCAGGCTGAATTTATTGATATGGGTCCATTAGGCAGAGATTCTGGATTCAACATTTTAGCTTGAGGGGATAGAGAAGGTTCTAACAGCTTGTTTGGGTGGCTGGCTGAAAGGTACCAAAAGGAGGCCTACATTACCTGAGATCAAAATGCCAGAACTGCCCTGGTGTAATGAGGATGAGGGAATCAAAAGCCTAAGAAAGATCAGAATGTTAGAGTAGATTTATCCTGTAAGATCTACTCACCCACTGAAGTAATATCTAGAGGACACACATTTTAGCAGGACTGTGAGGAATAAATTTGTGAAACTAACTCCATCTTCCCTGAAGAGTCACAACCCCTTAATCAATTCCCAGACTTGAGACAGTTTACAGACACAGAGCCCCTGGAATGAAGGGAAGGCCAGGTCTGCTTGGGGAAGGACCCTGCTACACAGCCAAAATTTTATATTGTTGATATTCCTCCCAGCCTTCCCCAAAGAAATCTGTGGCCTTTATTCAGAAGAGTGTGCACTGAGAAAAACGAAATGACCAGATATTTGAGGGATAATTAAATACTGAGTAAGAAGTGATACTAATCCTGGAGACCCAAAATGTCACTGTGGTCCACCAGTCAGAGTAGGGGTTTATGGAGGTCAGGTGATCGATGGAGGTTTAACTCAGGTCCATCACATAGTGTGTCCAGTGGGACATTCTGTGTCCAGATGCATTCTGCGGCTATTTTCCCAGTTCAAGAATGCATAATTTGAATAGACATACTCAGCAACTGGCAGAATTCCCACATTGGTTCCCTGACATGTGGAATGACGGCTATTACGGTAGGAAAGGCCAAGTGGAAGCCAGTAGAACTGCCCTTACCTAGCAAAATAGTAAAAATCAAAACCAATACTGAATTCCTGGAGGCACTGAAGATATTAGTGCCACCATTAAGGACTTGAAAAATGCAGGGGTGGTGATTCAACACTTCTTTTGGCCTGCACAGTAAATATATGGATCTTGGAGGATGAGAGTGGATTATTGCAAGCTTCACTCCAATTGCAGCTGCTGTTCCAGATGTGGTATCATTTCTTGAGCAAATCAACACAACTCCTGGTATGCAGCTATTGATCTGGCAAATGCTGTTTTCTCAATTGCTGTTAGTCAAGACCACTAGAAACAGTTTGCTTTCAGCTGGCAAGGCCAGAAATACTTTACCTCAGGGGTATATTAACTCTCTAGCCTTATGTCATAATGAGTCGACAGGGGATTTGATTGTGTCTCCCTCCCACAAGACATCACGCTGGTTCACGATATTGATTATATCATGTTGATTGGATCTAGTGATCAAGAAATAGCAACTGCTCTACTCTTGGTAAGGCATTTGTGTGTCAGAGGATGGGAGATAAATCCAACAAAAATACAGAGGTCTTCCACTTTGGTGAAATTTCTAGGTGTCCCCTGGTGTGGGGCATGTCAAAATACCTCTTCTAAGGTGAAGGATAAACTGTTGCATTTGACCCCTCCTACAACCAAAAAGGAACTACAACACCTTGTTGGTCTCTGAATATTGAAGACAACACATTCCTCATTTGGGTATGCTACTCCGGCCCATTTACCCAGTGACCAGAGAAGCTGTTAGGTTTAAGTTGGGACTTGAACAAGAGGAGGCTCTGCGACAGGTCCAGGCTGTTGTGCAAGGTGTTCTGACACTTGTGCCATATGATCCAGTGGATTCAATAGTGCTGAAAGCCTCAGTGGCAAATAGAGGTGCTGTCCAGAGGCTTTGGCAGGATCCCATAGGAGGATCACCAGGCATACTCAGCATTTTGTATCAAAGCCAGCCAAAGATAACTATTCTCCTTTTGAGAAATAGCTTTTTACTGCTACTGGCCTTAGTAAAGACCAAATGTTTAATCTTGGGCCACCAAGTTACCATGAGACCTGAGTTGCCTATCATGAGCTGGCTATTGTCTGATCTGCCAAGCCATAACATTGAGTGTGCACAGCAGCAGTCCATCATAAAATGGGAGTGATATATAGAAGATAGGGCTTGAATGGGTCCTGAAGGAACAAGAAAGTTACATGAGCAAGTGGCAGGCCCCTGGTCCTGCCACATTACCTTCTCTTTCCCATCCCACAGCTATGGCTTATTGGTGAGTGCCCTACAATCAGATGACTAAGGAAGAGAAAACTCTGGTCTGCTTTACAGATGGTTCTGCACGATATGCAGATGCCACCTGAAAGTGGACAGCTGTATCATTACAGGCCCTGGTTGTTCATTTTGTTTGGATTTTGCTTGGAAGTATAAATGGCCAGAGATGTGCTTGTATACTGATTTATGGGCTGTTGCCAGTGGTTTGGCTGAAGGGTCAGGGATTTGGAAGGAAAATTATTGGAAAATTGGTGACAAAGTTCTCAGAAGAAGGTATGTGAATAGAGATTTCTGAGTGGGCAAAAAACCATGAAGATATTTGTGCCCCATGTGAATGCTCACATGAGGGTGATGTCAGCATAGGAAGATTTGAATAATCAAGTGGATAAGATGACCCACTCTGTGGCTAGCACTCAGCCTTCTTTCTCCAGTCACTTCTATCATTTTTCAATGGTCTCATGAACAAAGTGGCCATGGTGGTAGGGATGGAAGTTATGCATGGGCTCAGCTACATGGACTTCCCCTCACCAAGGCCAACCTGGCTACAGCCACTGCTGAGTGCCCAATCTGCCAGTAACAGAGACCTACACTCAATCCCCATTCACTGAGGTGATTAGCCTGCTACCTGGTGGCAGGTTGATTACATTGGACTACTTCCATCATGGAAGGAGTAGCAATTTGTTCTAACTGGAATATATTCATACTCCAGATATGGGTTTGCCGTCTTTGCATGCATGCTTCTGCCAAAACTACCATCTGTGGACTTACAGAATGCCTTACCCACCACCATGTTATTCCACACAGCATTGTTTCTGATCAAAACCCCACTTTACAGAAAATGATGTGAGAGAATGAGCACACACTTGTGGAATTCTCTGGTCTTACCACATTCCCCATCATCCTGAAGCAGCCAGATTGGTAAAATGGTTGAATGGCCTTTTAAAGACTCAATTATGGCACCAACTAGGTGGTAATACCTTGCAGTGCTGGGGCAATGTTCTCCAGGAGGTTGTATATGCCATAATCAGAGTTTACAATATGGTGCTGTTTTTCCCCTATCTAGAATTCATGAGTTCAGGACTCAAAGGATGGAAATGGGACTGGCACCACTTACTACTACTCCTGTTGTCCACTAGAAAAAAGTTTGCTTCCTATTCCTGCATGGTTCAGCTCTGCTGGTCTACATACAGATCTTAGTTCCAAAAAGAGAGGTGCTTCCACCAAGAGACATAACAATGATTCCATTGAATTGGAAGTTAAGACTGTCACCTGGCCACATTGGGCTCCTCATGCCTCTGAATCAGCATGCAAAGAAGGAAATTACTATGCTTGACTGGGATGATTGATCCTGAACTACTACTTCAATAGTAGGTTTGTGTCTTTGGAATAACCACCCTCTCCATTCCATGGTAATGCTGCTTCAGGTGGCTTGGGAAAGATTGTATCTTCTGTCCCCCCACACCTCCAGTCTGTGTTTCTTAGAGCTTTCCAATGAAGATCCTCCCTTGAGCTTTTCCAAATGCTATCAGGAAAGACACTCTATATCTATAATGATGTTTTAAAGCAATGTATATTTTAGGACCAGTACCCATCCAGTTACTGTATGAAAGAGAACTGTTTGGCACTTAAGTCAAGAGCAGGCCAGTAGATAAAAGGAAAGTAGATTCTTGATTACATAGTTGAACTACTATGTCCAGATAAGGTGAACACATTGATATATTCCATATTTTCCTTAAACTGTTTTGAGTCTCTTCACTTACAACTAAAAGAATCCTGTCTATTATATTCTTCTGTACCAATATATTTTCATACCTCTCCCCCAAGCAGTTCTTTCTGACAGTTTTGTTATGCCATCACAAATCAATCTAGTGACGGGTCTTCTGGAATTATCAGAGACCTTATTGGAAAATGCAGTATGCCTTGTGAGGAACTTTTAGTCAAATTTTCATGAATTAATCTTTATCAGCTTGCTTCCTCAAACCACTAGTTAACAGAAGTCCTACTGAAGGCTTTGCAGTTCTACTTATATCAGAAAAGAAGAAGATGGGTGAGGAGAAGAAGGAGAAGGAGGAGAAGGAGAAAGAGGAAGGAAGGAAAGGAAGGAGGGAGGGAGAGAGGAAGGAATGGAAGAACAGAGGAGCACTTGTGCATTAGAGCCAACTTGTTCTGCATTTCCCATCTAAGCTGAAGGGTTGCACAAGGAGCCAGAGAGGGCATAGATGTTCCACTCTCATCACAGTTCCACCTCAAAGAAGCAGGTTAGAATGGAAGATAAGAGAATGCCAGATGTAAACATTGCCTATTTTATGAGGGCTTGTTTTGGAGTAGGGAAATGAGAGGTAATCACTTCTTTCTGGAGTACCTGGTCTCCCTACACTAGGTCTCAGTTCGAAAGGTTATAATAATGAAAACACTAAAATGTTGATGTAACCAAGTTTATAATATAAATATAATACAAGTATGAGAGGAATAAGATGTAGTCAGAGGGGTGAATACTGGTCTCTGTAGTAAAAAAATAGATGATACTAAATTTAAAATTCAAGAAATGATAGTGTTAGAATGGTACTTAGAAGTATGGTGGGATAGGAAGCTGATGTGGCTCAAGCAATTGGGCTCCTGTCTACCACATAGGAGGTACAGGATTCGATTCCCAGGGCCTCCTGGTAGCGGTGAGCTGGCCCAAGTGGCGAGCTGGCCTGCGTGGAGAGCTGGCCCAGTAAGATGATGCAACAAAAAGAGACACAGAAGAGAGACAATAAGAGACACAGCAGACCAGGGCTGAGGTGGTACATGCAGTTGAGCACCTCTCTCCTACTCCAGAAGTTCCCAGGATCAGTTCCTGGTGCCACCTAAAGAGAAAACAAGCAGACACAGAAGAACACATAATGAATGGGCACAGAGAGCGGACAGTGAGCACAAAACAACAAGTGGGGTGGGGCAGGGAGAAATAAATAAATATTTTTTTAAAAAAGAAATATGGTGGTGTTATAAGAAACAGTTAAATGTAGTATGGCAAGAAATAACTATATTTTTATTCAAAAGTAGTTACCACTGAAAACTGAATTCTTAGATGGGGGTGTGGAGCTAATGTTTTAAATTAGAAACTTTGCAAAACTTTCACTTAAAACCATGTTCATGTATAGCTTACAAGTAAAAAGTTAAACTTTAAAAATGAAAAGAAAAGTGACAGTCACCACCACTCAACATGACTCCCTCACACACTCCACTATTCTCATTTTGCATGCATTGGCAGCTACTAAACAGTTAGGTGTATGAGTACATGTGCAAAAGTATAGTGTGGTGTGTTGTGAGACGTGTGTGTATGTGGGGGGGTAACTAACTGAGATCCTACTATAGTTCTGCACTTGCTTTACCTCTTAAAAACATATCAGGACTTGCAAATATTCTCGCTGTCCTGATTTTGTGATAATCAGGGTAGGCTAAATATTTGCTATATTAGAAACCATGCGTGTGTCCCCAGACCTAGTTTTCCTCCCTAGGTCTAGTTTTTAGAATGCTGGTGATAAATTAATCCTGATTTATTATATGACCATCCTGTAGGGGAAATGACTGAAACTCTAGGTATCTTTGGTCAACCTTAAGAGATATAGCAGGGGGACAGATGTGGCTCAAATGGTTGGGCATCCATCTCCCATATGGAGGAACCTGGGTTTGATCCCCAGGTCCTCCTACTAAAAATTTAAAAAAAGAAAAATATAGAAGACATGTGGGCTGCCAGGCCCCGTGCACAGGTGCGCCACCAGGCCCCGCAAGTGGGTGCGCCGCCAGGCCCCATGAGCGGGTGAGCCTCCCAGGCTCTGTACGCAGGTGCACTGTCAGGCCCCATGAGCCACGCAGCAAGATGATGACATAACAGGAGGGTGACACAAGGGAAAGCCAAGACGAGACGTGCTGAAAAACCAGGAACTGGGGTGGCGCAGGCGATAGGACGCCTCTCTCCTGCATCGGAGGTTCCAAGGATTGAATCCCAGTGAAGACAGGAGAGGGATGAGAAGAGAGGGCAGGAAATGGACACTGAGAGTTGCCAAGCAAATGGATACAAAAACAGCAAAAACGGGGTGGGGGGGAGGTAAAAATGGTTAAAAGTAAGTAAATAAATAAATCCTTAAAAAAAAAAGTATAGGGGAGTAAGATGCAGACTATAGTTAGTAGTAACACGTTCACGATGCTCTTTCATAATTTGTTAACAAATGTTTCACAACAATGCAAAGTATTTGTGGTGAAGTGATGTGTGGGAGCCCTGTATGATGTTTTGCATGTTTGATTTGTAAGTTCACAATGTTTACTGAACACTGACTGTTTATGTATGTTCATGTATGAATGATATACTTCAATAACTTGTTTAAAAAATATATATGAGGACTATTTTCCATTCTTTGTAATTACTGAATGTTATATAATTATATGAATGCACTTTCATTTATTTAGTTATTCCTCTGATGATAGATATCATATACTTTTTAAAAAGTGGGACCTGTGAGTACTTTTATCCTCTTTTGGGGGGCTATTTTTCAAATAAATAAATATAAATTTATTGAGTATTGATTTAGCACCAGGAACTGTTTTAAGGTTACCATGATGAAAAATAAAGTGAGAGCTATTTAGACAACTACAATACTTTGTGATGAGTGCTATGCAAGGTTGGCAACAGGGTCTATGGGAACAAAAATTGTAGCATTATAGAATAGGGGTTCATATGACTCCTGTCCTTCACAAGAAAAATATTATAATATAATTTGAAATATTAGAGTGACAGAAAGGTGATAAAGCTACAAATAATACATTATATCAGGCAAAAAGAAAAGAAACACGAGTTCCCTAATTCTTTAAGAGTATGAAAAATGACCATATTTTAAAATACAACAAAAAATAAAGTTGTAAGCGTTGAGCACTGGGGTATACCTCAAACGATCATGATTTGGTGAGGACGGAAATAGGGATGAAGGGAGATAAGGAGAAAAAGAGGATGACAGGAAAAGATGGAAAGGTAAATTTAGGAGAAATTAAGTTTTCTGTACAGTAGCAGCATTTATTCTCCTATGTATGAGCTTTGGCAGATTTGAAGATGTGGTCAGTAAGGGTAGTATGGATTGCATGGTATTGGAATAATTCTGGAACATTAAAATCGGGATAATCAAGGTGGTTTGCTAGGATTGACTTCATGAGATCATAAAAGAAACTTTTCCTCAAAACATGGCAAATAATTCTGATTTTGTTCCAGCCTTCACCAATGTCCGTTAAAGAGTTATGCAGAAATTGCTAGTATATGTTGATATGTGCTAATGAGCACAACCTGAAAGTGCACACACACAAAGAAAAGAAGTCATATAGAATATAGTTTACTTTGTTCCAAAAAACTTTTGACCTAAAGAAAACAGAAAAAATACTTTTGTAGTTAAACTTTTCAGTAGAGATCAGAACTAAAGCATGCTCTAAATTCCATTCTAGAACCCAGCCAAAGACGTCTGTAAATTAATGCCATAGCTGTAATACAAAAATATGGTGCTGTGAAAGATCCAGCTTTGAATCTGCAGACTCAGGAACACGGTCAAATTCACGGAACACTAGGAGATTGGGACATAATGTTGCAATTAATTTCAATTTTCATCTTTTTTTTTTAACGAATCATGTTAATGAAGCGTACAATTCATCCAAAATGTACAAACAATGGTATTTGGCATAATCACATAGTCATACATTTATCATTTCAATCATTATTAGATCATTTTCATTATTTCAATAATAATAAACAAAAAACAGACAAATAAGAAAATTCTTCACCTCTCAATACCTGTATGTATGTTGCCTCTGCTGTACATAGCTGCTATTTCTGACTATTCTTGCACATTTATTTATTTATTTATTAAGCCATTTTATTGAGATATATTCACATACCGTATGATCTGTCTAAAGTGTATAGTCAATGGCTTTTAGTATAATCACAATGTTGTGCATTCATCATCACAAAAAATTTTAGAACTATTTCATTACTCCAAAAAGAAAAATTCCACACCCCTTGGCATGCCTTCTCCAGTCCTACATAACTACTAATCAAATTTCATCTTTATAAATTGATTTATATTTACATATTATATAAATGGAATCATACAATATCTTATACAATATGTGTAGTTCATAGTAGTGCAATCATGCAGTATTTGTCCTTTTGTGTCTGGCTTGCTTCACTCAACATAACGCCCTCCAGGTTCATCCATGTTGTCATAAGCTTTATGACTTCATTTCTTCTTACAACTGTATAATATTCTATAGTGTGAAAACACCACAGTTTGTTTATCCATTCATCAGTTGATGGGCACCTCAGTTTCCATCTTGAAAATGTCAAGGCAGAGTCACCAAAATTATATCTTAGACTTGAAAAACTACCCATTTTGGTAGTTTTAACATGGCATCATTTAAAAAAAAATGCTTACTATAAGTTGTGCCAAATCTATAGAGATGCAGGGAGGAAAAAAAATTACAAGTTCAGGAAACAAATTGTAGCTGCTGAAAAGAGTAATCTTTTAAAATGCCATCAATAGAAGTTTCCATTGCCACACAATCTATGAAGTAAAGTGCTATGAATAAGGGGGTTTCTGGACAGCAGATTGCTGGTTCTCTCACTCATGCTTTCATCTAGATGCCTATCCAGTGTGGTATGGACATAAAGAAACAGACAAGTGGAGGGTCATTTGGTGTAATTTACTTTTACTTTTTTGTTTTAGCATACACTGATGCACATATATGCATATGCAAAATGAATTATCTTCCTTGGATTCCATTTTTATACCATTTGGCCAAGGGGTTACAAAAAGAATTAGACATGTCAGAGGTTAAATTGTGGCTCTGCCACCCTCATTCTATGTGATTTGGGGAAAATTGATATACTTAGCCTTGGTTTCCTCCTATGTAAAATTAGCATACTAGCAATGCCTATATAAAAAAGTGAAGAGGATTCTTCAATGAGATGATATAAAACATGTAGCCCGTGCCAATCACAGGGTAAATGCTAAATGGTGACTATATAGTAAAGTCAACATGCTACTAACTTCATGATTTTTCCCTTCAATGTATTGTCCATACTCTGTGAAGAAAGTCCAGATTTTTAC